>OZ035825.1:45475040-45745283 GCA_964034765.1 Knipowitschia caucasica
TCTCACAAATAAGGCTAAAAGGTTAAAAGAGTTGCGCACTATTATGTACAAAACTGATGAAAATATGTTTATACCTTGTTCAGATGACAGTGAAACCTGCTACAGTTTCAGCCCAGACTGCTGCTGCTGCTGTGAGAGGTCCTTCTCCTACGTCATCGCCGCCATTTTGGTTCCCCCTAGCGTTTTTTTAAAGGTGCCACTTCAAAGCCGTTTTTTTAACATAATTCATCTGAACATGTCAAAATGAACACCCGAAATATTATAAACACATATTGTAGTTATATATTCTGGATAGCAGCATATTAAATTCTAGTACTACTTTAAGGCTAGGTCAGAATGTGCTCAGATGAAGATGAAGTCCCTCGCTGATCCTCCTGCAGGTGGTGGCTCCAGGGGAAGATGGCTGCTCCATCATCAAAGGCACGCCGGTGGTTTTTTGGCGGGGGCTTCAGGCAAAATGGGGTTGAGTGTCTTGCCCAGGGACACAACAACAGTAGGGAACGCTCTCATTTTGATCGTTGATGAAGCACACAGTCCCTCTGCACAAGTTTCATTGTTTTGGTTTCGTCCCATTACGGCAAAAGCAGGAAACATGGTTCGTTTAATTACCCTCAATTTAATTTATTTAATTGAATTCCTCGACTTCAGATAATAAAATAATCAAAGTATTAATATGTTGCGTGATTGACTTTTCCAAAACTGTGCTCATACAGAAAGTGGTAGAGCAAGTTTATTTAGGATTACCGCTCCAAAGTTCAAAGAGTCCAAAGTTACGAGATAACTTTGAAAGCATCACACTACACCATTTGATCTCAGTCTATGGATCCTACTGTATATAAGAATCTTACCATTATTACCGCACAAAAAGTCTCATAGAGTATCCATACATTCCATACATACCCCAGAGAGGCAAAACCAAATAGAGGCAATTTCTTTTGGCATATTCTGTATTCTTGATCTACTAAAGAATTTTACCTCAAAGCTGCCACGACATGCAAAATGTACTTTTTTCACAGCTTTTGACCATGTTTTTGTTGATTCCCCGATGAAAACCAGACAGCAGCAGCCTTCTCACGCACTTGTAACCCGGAAGTTTATTTCCCAATTTTTTTCAAACAGAACAAAAGACGACAAAGCCTTCTGACGGACACTAAGACACCATTCGTTATGATATTAATACTTAGTTCAAACAATACTGACATGACCGAGGGCTCAGCGGCCTCAGAATCTTTGAATCTGACTCCTTGAATATTCCTCATGTTTGTCCTGAGTCCAAAACAGATCCTCTTTCTATTCACAAACTGAAAATGTTCATAATTAAGATGTTTGCTAAGTCCGTCTAAACATTAAGACGCCACTGCTCCCTCTCCTTTGACCACCACCATCGCTACTGTTGGTGCTACTTCACGCAGTCATTTTAGCTTGAAAGGGAAAAAAATCCACCGATTGCTGACTTGATCTATGGTCTGTGTGGCACCTGCCGCTCCTGAGACGATGTTGTGCAAAGTTGCAAAGCACAGAGAGACAAGTGAGAAGTCGTAATAATAGTGGTAACAACACGTATGACTACAACTCCCAGAATCCTCTCTGCCCGTCCCCATCGCCCTGACGACGCCCGCGGGCCTCGGCAGCACATTAAAAAGAACTCACATCTTTTTTGTTGCAACATTAATTATGACAAACTCCAGGCAGGGGTGACGGCGCGTGACACGGGACCCCGAGCTAACCCCACGTCTACAAAGAGCCCAGAGTGGATGGAGCGGGGGCAGAGACGGGGTCAGCGTGTCAGGACCCTCCCTCCGGATAAAGACCGGACATTAGTTTTGTGGAGAGCTCTGAAAATGCAGCTGTTGCAACAAGCGTCTCGAGACCAGTGTTGCCAACTTAGCGACTTTGTCGCTAGATTTAGCGACTTTTCAGACCCTATAGCGACTTTTTTTCAAAAAAGCGACTAGCGACAGATCTAGACAAAGCATTAAAATCATTAAATGTTGTTAATGTTGAAATTATTTTTGTACATTTGTAGTTCTACACATATTTAGGGTGTTTTTTACTCACTTTTGTCTCTCCCACGACGTTATTCCGCTCTCCTACAGCGTCCGTTACAGTTATTTGCAAATTGCCAATTATGCAAATTAGGCGATGACGTCATTTAGCGACTTCTAGCAACTTTTGGGACAGCCAATAGCTACTTTCCTTACTGAGGAGTTGGCAACACTGCTCGAGACCGTCGTGAGTAATTCTTTTAGTTTTCTGCCGGGCGTTTGGAGCATGATGAATCAGCGGCAACTGTAAAGCTAAAAACAACTAGAATGCCACCAGTGCACTTCCTGGTGTTGTAATATTGCAATATTAAATGCAGACACAACAGCAGAATAACTATAATAGAATAAAAACACAATTAGCACGTTACTTTTTCTGTTTCTTAAATACATTTTGGTTTTCCCGACAATTCAATTCTGTTCGTCGGCAGCAGCAGTCGTCTCGGAGGACTTGTCGATTCCTCAACAATAGATCAGAAAATCAAACCGTTTGAATATAGGAAATGTAATAATAACAAACAAATAGGATTCATTGGTCCATACACTGCAAAAAATGAACAAATATGATGTTTTTTTTAACTTAGCCTGAGTTTTCTGACTGTGTTTAGTCATATTTTAAGAACCGTCACTTTATTTCCTCATTCCAAGGAAGATATTTCTTGTATTTTTTTTTCTAACAAGATAATTTTGCTTTGTCCCGTTATCTAATCTTGTTTTAAGGAAGCCTGGCCTTACCCATCCGTAAACTCCAGGGTCTGGTCCCAGTGGCTGCAGTTTCCTCGGTTGAACCAATCGTTTCAACCTCTCCCACCTGTTAACGGAGCTCAATGGAGCAAAACCAGACCTTAGTACGAAATGAAATTCGTACAATGGTGTGATAAGACCAGGCTAAGTCAGAATGTGCTCAAATTAAGACACTTCTTGCCAAATTTGAGCAATCTTTGCCTTACTTTTCATAACTTTTTGCAGTGTAGGAAGCGGGATGACCGTTTTCCATAAAAGTCCATAAATGTCCCGGACCATCTCTGTCCTTAGATCCTCCTGCATCGACAAGAACTGACTCAAAAATTATAAAATAAAATGGGGAAAAAAGTGAGAACTCTCTGGGAAGGCCCACCGTGAGAGACTGTAGATCCAGGACTCAGACTGTAGAACGAGGACCATGAACGAGGATGCTGTGTTTACCTTGTTAGATAATATTGTATGTGTTAAATACTGAGAGCTGATTGGCCGACTGAACCAAGATGTAACAGAGGCCATTTGAAATCTCTTCAAACTGTTTTACGTGCAAAGAACCAGTTTTACCTGCATTTTGTTTTGAAAATTAGGTACCCCAGCTTTAAATTTGAAAAACTTTGGTGTCTCTTTGGTGCATTTACATTTGCAGATATCATATTTACCCCGAAGAATGATAAGAATTACGGTGAATGTTAGTGACAATGAAAATTCTTTGGACAAAAATGCAAAAAAAAACACATCTCTTCACATTGTTTTTTATATGTTTGTTTGATCATTTTCGGTTGATTTCTGTTTTTTCTTTTACAAAATATGCTCCTCTACTTGGTAAATCAATTAGGCTAAAACATAGATATAATTTACGTTTCAAGATGACTGAAAAAAAGATCATTTGTAGTTGATGTACAACTTTTGGGTTGTGTTGCTTCAGCTCTGAGCGGAACTGAACGGAGCGTGTGTGGCCCTCTAGTGGTGGCGGTGGGAAGTGACTCCTGTTGCAATTAGTAGTGTGCAAGAAATACTAATTATTTGCACTCAGAAAATACAGATAATTACAACAATATAATTAAATGTCTCTTACTAAAATGATATCAGCTAAACTAAGATCAGAGGGCATCTTTTCAAGAGCAATAAGTTACACAAAAGCATAAAAACTAGTCTCGGATGCTTCCTCTTGTCTTCTTTGTGGCTAAAGATCTTTGCTTCTTCTGCACCAGAGACGTGTGGTATAGAAAAACTAAACTCTCAAAAATAATACATTCAATCTTAACGTGTGTCACTTTTGATAAACACCTTTTTGACTTTGATAGACAGATATAATTCAAATATATATGTAGTATTTTGTACACAAGAAAAGGAAATCAGAAAGCAGCAGCAGCAGCAGTATCAGTGGTAGCATCATCAGCAGCAGTAGTAGTAGCAGCAGTATATAGATCATACAATAGCAGCAGTATCAGCAGCAGCAGCAGCAGCAGTAGCAGCATCAGTAGCAGCAGCAGCAGCAGTAGCAGCATCAGTAGCAGCAGTAGCAGCAGTAGCAGCATCAGTAGCAGCAGTAGCAGCAGTAGCAGCAGCAGCAGTAACCTGAGAACAGCCCGGGCGTGAATAGACGTGTGCATTAGCGTCTGCAGTTCAATAGGCCACAGTTGTAACCTAGAGTTACTCCCGGAGACTTGGGGACGTGCATAGAAAAAGCCAGGGGTCTGTTTGCCGTGTGTCGTGGGGTCTGACGGGGGAGGGAGGGGTGTCTGTGGGACCACGGGTTGCACAATGGGACGTCCCGTAGAGGGAGGGGCACCGGGGGCAAGAGGGGCACACTTCTGTTTTGTGGCTCATTTCGACAGGCGTGTGCCAGTGTCGTCTGCCGCGCCGTCTGCCGCCCGCCGCCAGGCTCTCTCTAGTCTCTCTCTAGTCTCTCTCTAGTCTCTCTCTAGTCTCTCTCTGCGCCTCTCTGGCCTCTCTCTGGCCTCTCTCTGGCCTCTCTCTCTGATCTCTCTCTGGTCGCTCTCTCTGGCCTCTCTCTTGTCTCTCTTTCTGGCCTCTCTCGCTGGCCCCTCTCTCTGGCCTCTCTCTTGTCTCTCTTTCTGGTCTCTCTCTCTGGTCTCACTCTGATCTCTCTCTGGTCTCTCTCTCTGGCCTCTCTCTTGTCTCTCTTTCTGGCCTCTCTCTCTGGTTTCTCTCTCTGGCCTCTCTCTGGTTTCTCTCTCTGGCCTCTCTCTCTGGTTTCTCTCTCTGCGCCTCTCTGTGGCCTATCTCTGGTCTCTCTCTCTGGCCTCTCTCTCTTTCTCTCTCTAATGCGTATTTCAGTTCGATGGTGGTGGAGTTGTGAAAGACAAGTAAGAAATTGTCTACAAGCTACAATTAATACGAGCCATCAGTAAAATATCTTTCTTTTTGACTACACACAGAGATGGTGTGATAGATACAGATACATAGTGTTGTATTGAATGGACTTGCCTTCCCACAGATCTGCCCCGTACACACCCCATGTCACCTGCTCCTGTGTGTACTTGCTGTGGGATTGCAGTACATACATCCTCCATGGGAACCAGCCTGGGACTGCTTTAAATAAAAGGGGGGGGTAGCAGTATCTTATCAAAGATGGACACAGCATCATTACAATCATTATTAGACTCTCCACAAAGGACCAGGCCGGAGCGAGCCGTGTGGGGGAGTTCATATATTCAGAAAGGGGGAGAAAGAAAGAAGAAAGAGAGGTGGGGGTGGTAGGTTCTACTCCAATAGCTTAATCTGCAACAGGCACTTCTCACGGCTCTCTCTCTCCCTCTCTGGTCTCTCTCTAGTCTCTCTTCTAGTCTCTCTCTGGTCTCTCTGGTCTCTCTCTGGCCTATTTCTATCAAGTTTATCTCTCTCTGGTCTCTCTCAAGTCTCTCTGGTCTCTCTCTGGTCTCTCTCTGATCTCTCTCTGGTCTCTCTCAAGTCTCTGGTCTCTCTCTGGCCTCTCTCTGGTCTCTCTGGTCTCTCTGGTCTCTCTCTGGCCTATTTCGATCAAGTTTATCTCTCTCTGATCTCTCTCTGGTCTCTCTCGGGCCTCTTTCTCTCTGGTCTTTCTCTGGCCTATTTCTCTCAAGTTTCTCTCTCTCTGGTCTCTCTCTGGTCTCTCTCTGATCTCTCTCTGGTCTCTCTCTGGTCTCTCTCTGATCTTTCTCTGGTCTCTCTCTGGTCTCTTTCTCTCTGGTCTCTCTTTGATCTCTCTCTGGTCTCTCTCTGGCCTCTTTCTCTCTGGTCTCTCTTTGATCTCTCTCTGGTCTCTCTCTTGTATTCCAACGTGTCTAATTTGGCCTAATCTGCAGCAGGCGTTTCTCTGGGCTCAGGTGAAGTCTCTCTTGGATCCATCGGGTCCAAATGGGGCGGGACCATGTGGTTACACAGGGACCACTCCTTAAGGGAAACCCGAGACTGGCTTCTTTGTGGCGCAGTGGGTCAAGGCCTCCAGATCTGAGCTTTATCACAATAACCACGTCTGTTACGAACATGATAGAGTTACAAAGAGGGAGAAGGTTTGAAAAGCCGGGGAGGAAGCGAAGAGGGAAAAGCTGTTTAAATGCTTGTCTGATCCTTTGGTGACATATGGTGAAGTGAGAAAGAAGAGACGAGAGACTTTGGTTGTTTTCCCCTGTTATTAAGGCCGGGCAAGTTTTTTTGTATAGCACAGTTCATACACAAGATATAGATACAGTCAGACAAGGCATTATAAACATTGTCAGTCGAAGCCTCACATTCTCTGGAAGACTGCTCCATATTTTAGCTGCATAAATCTGAAACGCTGCCTCCCCATGTTTAGTCCTGACTCTGGGCACCCGCAGGAGTCCAGTCCCTGTGCTCCTCAGAGTCCCAGCAGGAGGCCAGTCCCTGTGCTCCTCAGAGTCCCAGCAGGAGGCCAGTCCCTGTGCTCCTCAGAGTCCCAGCAGGAGGCCAGTCCCTGTGCTCCTCAGAGTCCCAGCATGAGGCCAGTCCCTGTGCTCCTCAGAGTCCCAGCAGGAGGCCAGTCCCTGTGCTCCTCAGAGTCCCAGCAGGAGGCCAGTCCCTGTGCTCCTCATATCAGCCAGCAGTGGAATTTGTTTATGGTTTCCTCTATGGGTGGGAACATCAAGGTACCTCAAAATACGATACGCGATACAAAGCTCACGATAACGATTATATCACAACATGACGATTATCGATATATTGGTCAGAAATATACTGTTATGGAAATCTTTTAGTAAAGCAATCACAAAGTGTAAGTTATTAACTAATTCTCAACTCTGGATTCAAATACAGCACATATTGGCATAAATAAAAGAAAAATATTAAGTGAAAAAAATACACTTTATTTCATGATAAATGGAATGGAGATGTGTAATGTTGCCATATAGTAAGTATTGACACTAATTTTTTAAAAGAAATTGATACTTGGCAAAAGCATATCTATAATCGATCGTGTGACAAAGTATCACGATACATCATGATATCGATATATTGTCACACTCCTAGTTTCCTCTGGGTGCTCCGGTTTCCCCTACCACTAAAAACATGTACAATAGGCTCCTGTTCTGGCGACTTACTTGTTCCCCCATTGCATCCTTTTCGCTTCGGAACGTTCTCCCGCTCTCTCTGCGCTCTGTAGACTCTGTATGGTGCTTCAAAAGTCAACTGAAAAGTAGTAAGTAAGTAGTAAGTAATCTTTATTTATATACCGCCTTTTCACTGCAGATCTGAGTCTCAAAGCGGTTTACAATTGTTAATATTGGGCATTTGTCTCTCACTCCACACACAGATGGGAGCGGGGTCGCCAGTACTGGAGGCGCATGCTAAAACTATTGGACATATTTTTAGTGGTAGGGGAAACCGGAGTACCCGGAGGAAACCTACGCAGACACAGGGAGAACATGCAAACTCCACTCAGAAAGGCCCTGGTCCGACCAGGATTCGAACCCAGGACCTTCTTGCTGAGAGGCGAGAGTGCTATCCACTCAGCCACCGTGCCGCCCACATGTATTTGTTCAGGCTTTTGCATAATTTTGACTTGCTGTTTTTAACATGGTTGTCCTGGCCTTTAAAAATGTGTGTCTATTTTATCTGTTTTTATATCATGTGAAGCGCTTTGTGACCCTGGTCTGTGAAGGGCGCTATAAATAAAGTTTACTTACCTACTTGTCTCATAAATGTGTTTGTTTTGCCTACATTTTTACACACTGTATCTCTCAACTTTACCTTAACATCCCCTTAACGGCTGCAGCTCTCCAAACGTGTGCAAAACTTCAGTCTCATACTTGTTATATCCGTAGAAACAAAACCGTTTTTTAAGCTCTAAGGTCATAGATATTTCAAGAAAAGCGATATATATATTTTTTTCAATAGGATCACGGGATCACTTCACAAAGAGCAGGTCACAGCAGAGTTGAGGAATGCACCTTTGTTGTAGTGAAAAGAGTTCATCCTGAATGGGCTTTCATAATAACAATAGGTTTTCTTTGTACAATGAAATCCTGCGTACAGTATTTCTAATGTATTGAAAATGTGAAATTAGTGAATATTAATTAATATTTTGTGATGTTCTGTATTCTGAAAACTTTCCATATTGTCACTGTCATTTGTTTTTGCCAAGTTGTAAAATTTCATAATTTGTAATATAATCGAATTAAGCAAAAATACCGCCATGTATTTGATTTTTATAAAGCGGGTGTCCAATAAAAATAAATAAATTGGTCTCTCTCTCTCTGGTCTTTCTCTCTGGTCTCTCTCTCTGGTCTTTCTCTCTGGTCTCTCTCTGGTCTCTCTCTCGGGTCTCTCTCTCTGGTCTCTCTCTCGGGTCTCTCTCTCGGGTCTCTGTCTCTGGTCTCTCTCTCGGGTCTCTCTCTCTGATCTCTCTCTCGGGTCTCTCTCTCTGATCTCTCTCTCGGGTCTCTCTCTCTGGTCTCTTTCTCTGGTCTCTCTCTCTCTGGTCTCTCTCTCAGATCTCTCTGGTCTCTCTCTGGTCTCTCTCTCTCTAGTCTCTCTCTCTGTCTATAACTTGTCTATTATCATAAAACCAGCTGGTATTTCACTTACCGGTATTTAATACACTCAAGCCTTGTACTTAACCACACTGGTCAATATTTACCACAAAGTCCCATAATCTTTCTATCTCTCTCTCTCTGTCTCTATCTCTCTCTCTCTGTCTCTGTCTCTCTCTCTCTGTCTCTGTCTCTCTCTCTGTAAAAGTCTCTGCATTTCTCCATAGGTCACATTTTACCAGTCGGCTGATCTGCATGCGCGTCGCCACACTCTCTCAGACCTCCCCCATCACTCCCCCATCACTCCCCCATCACTCCCCCATCACGGCCTCAGCTGCTGCCTCATCCACGCTGGAAATCCATCACCATCTTTAGTAAAAAGAGAGGTGGGGGTCTAACTCAGTGATTCGTATGCAGACACGACATCATGCTCCGGGGGCCATGACTCTGCCGCACACTGCAAAAACCCACTTTAAATGATTGGAATTGTAAACGTTCTTTGTGGTCTGTGAGGTTTGGTTTGACGCAGCAGGGAGAATGAACTCTAGAAATAACATTAATTTTTTTTGAATTAGACAAAGTGAAGATTGAGACCATTATTTTGGACGGTAAAATGGTTTGAATGGGCAGATGGAAGTGGACATTTTTTTTACATATCTGTCAGTAAACAATCCAACTTAAATAGACAATAATGTACCACAGACGGATAACAGAAAATCAATATACTTTCTTATCTCTAAAACTATCATTTTGGAAACATGTAAGGTAATAACACCACAACATCTTATATTGTCTGGTCTAGAAGAACCCAATACTTTTTATATCATTTCGGATGTCGACATGAACTCAGAATCTCAGTGTTTATTCAGTTGGTTCTGTAAAGTCACTAATGGCTATACTAAAAGCTTCAGTCCACACCTTTTTCTTTCTGCTCTAAAGTTACTGTTCTATAGCTTAATCATTCACATCAGTCTATGTTTGACGGTCTGTTTGCTGTTTGCCAGTGGAAATGCCTCATCAATCTATCAATCAATAAATTAAATGTTTTTAAAAGCAGAATTCACACAGTTTGACCCATAGTGCTTCACAAGCTAAAATCAAAACAATGGAATCAGTAATTAGTCAAAAGTTTTCAGCCTGGACATGAAGGGATGTGGCCTGTCTCACAAGTTCAGGAAGACTGTAGTCCCTGTGCTCCTCAGAGTCCCAGCAGGAGGCCGGTCCCTGTGCTCCTCAGAGTCCCAGCAGGAGGCCGGCCCCTGTGCTCCTCAGAGTCCCAGCAGGAGGCCGGTCCCTGTGCTCCTCAGAGTCCCAGCAGGAGGCCGGTCCCTGTGCTCCTCAGAGTCCCAGCAGGAGGCCGGTCCCCGTGCTCCTCAGAGTCCCAGCAGAAGGCCGGTCCCTGTGCTCCTCAGAGTCCCAGCAGGAGGCCGGTCCAGAGTCCAGGTTGGTCCACACGTCACTGATGTATTTTGGTCCATGAGTAAACGTATCTCTATTATTTCTGTATTATTTATTACACTGAAAAAAGAAAAATAAGTCGAAAATTGCTCAAATTTGGCAAAATATATCTTGATTTGCACACATTTCTGCTTCCTTAAAACAAGATTTGCAAATGAAATATGATATTTAATCTTATTTTAAGAACTGTTGCTTTATTTTCTCATTCCAAGGGAAACATTTCTTGTATCTTTTGAAAACAAGATCCTTTGAGAAATCTTGTTCTAAGACAGTCACAATGTGCTGAAATAAAGATACATTTTACCAAATTTGAGACATTTTTGAATATTTTTCACCCCTTTTTGCAGTGTATTAGGACATTTAATTACAAAAAAGGCCCGACTCTGGGACATAATAGGTTTTCTTGAATTGTCTTATCGCCATTGGTCCAAAAGAAGCATGTGACCATAAATGTCCATAAATGTTAATATATACACATCAAAACTACAATCCATAATCAAAATTCAATTCAATTTTTGTTGTTGTATGGCCTGAATTTACAACAGCAGTTTTCTCGGAGGACTTTACAAAATTGATGACTTCTCAGACACAGATTAGAGAACTGTTCAAAGTCAAGAAATGCAATGATAAAAAACATGATAAATGTCGATAAATATTGTTGAGTGTGGAGTGTCCTGGATCATCACCACTGTCCTTAGACCCTCCAGTATCCACAAAGAAAAACTCAAAAAAAAAAAAAGAAAAAAGGAAAAAGTGAGAAACCTCTGAAAACCCTCAAAAAACAGGTGTCATTCCGACAAAATAATTCAAAACGGGGGAATCTCTCACAAACCTGCCATGCGCACATTGACTCATTGTTTTTTTTGCAGTGCATCTCGTGGGAGGGAGGGGGGGGGAGACAGGGCCGTGGATGGAGGACGTGGGGGGGAGGCAGTACAGCGGCTGCCGGGTCATGCTTGAGTGTCCTGGGAAAGTTGGGTTCTCCTTTTAAATGTGCACATGTTGCGGCCTTCTGGTGGCTGTGTGAATGCGCGCGGTGACAGATGGGTCCGGGCCATAACTATAGAGCAACCCGCTCCCCTCCCCAGTACCACCACCACACCCCCCACCCCACACCCAGTACCCCCAGGGGAGAGAGAGGAGGGCAGGACGTCAGCTGATTCACGGACAGACACGCAAAAGTCACACTGTCTAAGCATGTGTGTGTGTGTGTTTGTCTGTGTGTGTGTGTGTGGGCCGTGTCTGGGAGAGAGATGGACTTATTTGTATAGTCCTAAATCACAGTAGTAATCGCGGAGAACTATACACAAAACTGTCGATTCGCCAACGCAGATCAGAGAATCAAAGGCTTCAAACACATGACATACATTGGTAAAAACACATAGAGCCATTGGTCCATTCGTGGCAGAGACCAATGTCCATAAATGTTATTAAATATCCACAGATGTTGTTGAATGAATGTGGCGTGTCCTGGATCATCACTGTCCTCAGAGCCTCCTGCAGCAGCGAGGATCCAGTCTGAAAACCCAGGAGGAGATAATGGGAAATCTCTGGGAGGCCCACATTGAGGGAGGGATCTGCTCCCACAGACGGACAATGTGGATCCAGGACCTGAGGATTGATCATTTTGGTTTAAGAATATGTACTTCAATGTGTTTATGTACAGCCCTAAATCTCAACAGCATCGTCTCAGAGGACAACATCCGTCCACAACAGATCAGAGAATCAGAACGTGCAATAATAACAAACACATATAGGAGCAATTGGTCCATTTCCATGACCCTGACGTCCCTGTGCGTTGTATTCATGATGCTTCTTCTGTACTTTGGTTTCTGGAGCTGTCTTGTGTGTGTTATTAATTGTGAAGTGTTTTCTGTCTGAATGCGGTTTTCTAACTTGTGACACGATGGTGATTAATGTTCTTCATGCATACCAACCCAGACTCTGAGGAGCACAGGGACTGGCCTCCTGCTGGGACTCTGAGGAGCACAGGGACGGGCTTCCTGAAGGAGTGAGACAGGCTTCTTCTCTGACATATTTAACTCTAGAATGAAAACCGTTCTTAAAATCTAACTGATCATCACTGAGCCACATTTAATGAACTGCGCCATATAAATAACTGTAGATTGATTGATTGTTCTACACGTCCTGGGTCAGATTAACATTAAATCTAAGCAGAATTGTATTTTCCACCACTATAAAGGTAAAAGTGCACTTTATTAATCCCTGTAGGACAATTCATCCTCTGCATTTGACCCATCCTGATGCCACAAAGGCTTACGTCAGGGGCAGTGGTTGCCGTAGTAACAGCGCCCGGGAACCCATCTCCAGATGATGCTGCTTGGCTTGGTCAGGACCAGAGCTGGAGGATTTACTTAGTGTCCATGTTTTTAGTAATAGGGGAAACCTGAGTACCCGGAGGAAACCTACGCAGGCACGGGGAGAAGATGCAAACTCCACTCAGAAAGACCCCATTCCAACCGGGATTCGAACCCAGGAGCTTCTTGCTGACAAGCGAGAGTGCTATCCACTCAGCCACCGTGCGTGCCCTGTGTTCATATTTCACTCTTTAAAAACTTGAACAGACAACACATGGTATTATTTGAATTCTACATAAATAACACACTTAACTCTCTCTATTTTCAAGATTACATTATTGCTGCTGCACAGGTTTGTGGTTAGGATTTGACGTTGAGACCCCGACAGAGAACTGCACGCTTACAGAGAGAGATTATGAGATGAAATCCCCGGGGCCTAGACCCTGGTGGTGGTAGTTTTAGGAGAAGGATGAAAGAGCTGGAACCTGGAAAGAGGCGGAGATGGGGAGGAGGAGGGTTGCAGCGTGAATGAATCTGCTGTTTGGATGGTGCTTCGTCGTGATATCATCTGATTAATGCAGGTGAGGATTGGCGTGTAGCGCTGCAGCTGAGTGTGATTGACAGATGCTGTTGCCGTGAGCGACGGTGGGATGACTTTGAGCGCTGTGAGCTGTGTACTTCCAGTCTGAATTTCTAACAAACTCACAATTATGTTTAAGGATTAACATGAGCCAATAGGAAACAATCCATATTTATCCATTTCTATTTATACCATTCCATTCAAAAAGCTGATTCATTAAACACTGATTCCAATAAATTAGCATTCACTTGCTCTATTTTAATTAGGATTAAATCAGAATTACGATTTTGATAATGAATTAACATGACACAAACAATTATCCAGTATGGCCGTTTTATTAACTCTGGTCTTTAATCAAGGCGCAATATTAAAGATATAAAACACGGATACTGAACATTTGCAGTTTTTCAATATTTAATTAATTACACAAGTAGTAATTAGTCTAGTCTCTCTCTGGTCTATCTCTGGTCTCTCTGGTCTCTCTCTGGTTTCTCTCTGGTCCCTCTCTTTCTGGTCTCTCTCTGATCTCTCTCTCTGGTTTCTCTCTCTGGTTTCTCTCTCTGGTTTCTCTCTCTGGTCTCTCTGGTTTCTCTCTCTGATCTCTCTCTCTGGTCCCTCTCTTTCTGGTCTCTCTCTGATCTCTCTTTCTGGTTTCTCTCTCTGGTTTCTCTCTCTGGTTTCTCTCTCTGGTCTCTCTGGTTTCTCTCTCTGATCTCTCTCTCTGGTCCCTCTCTTTCTGGTCTCTCTCTGATCTCTCTTTCTGGTTTCTCTCTCTGGTTTCTCTGGTTTCTCTCTCTGGTCTCTCTGGTTTCTCTCTCTGGTCTGATATAAAAAAATTAACTGTCTTTAGATCTGCAAGACAAACTCCAAACCCAGTGGGAGATATCACGACCCACTTAAGTACCTGAAATGGGAGACTTCATTCATAACCTTATCCTTCATTTTTATAGTTGTAATATCACTTATAAAACTGACTTTATGCCTTTCTTCTGGTGCTCATAATGGTGGCACATGGGGCTCGGTGGGCGTGGACCTGAACCCAAAGTCTAAATTGAGTTAATGTATTTGGCTGCAAACTGCAAAAGGAGGCCCCCATGCAGTCTGGGATGGGAGTCTGTGCTTATCAATCACATTTTGGGAGGGGGGTCGTGTGTACATCAGGAGAATGGCAGCTTTGTATGTGACTCCTGGGTAATCCTGTTAAAGAGCCAACATGGCGGCGGGCATGGGGCAATTTCAATACGCATCAGCAGGGATCAGATAAGCGGGGTTTTGGATTCAATGCCGTATTCCATGTTGGTTTGGATATGTTTTGATTTAGGGATATTGTAATGCCACTGCTAATACTACGGCCCTAATTTCAATTCAATTCGAGTCTCTTTAATTACAAAATGTTAACAAAAGTCCACACACTTTACTAGTTCTTACGATTTGTAAATGATTTGTAAAAGGGAACTCCCAGGAAGCTAGTTTAACTTGTTTGTACCTTATAGATTTAGTTTTAGTTAAGTTTATTTATTCAAAGTGACAGGGACAGTGTACAATAAACATTCACCTCAAAGGGAAAGATTCATTGTAAATAGGAAGATAAAACTTTAAAGTAGCCTCTTTTAGCTCTCCCCCCCCCCCCCCCCCCAACCAAGAAATGGATTAAGGGGAAGAAAATGGAAGGATGGACTTTCAGCTCTCATACCTATTTTAACTTAAAACGACAAAAGACATGAATGAATAATATATTTGACTGAACTATGCAATAAGTTCCTCGCTTTCAAAACATTTATTTTCAATCGATTCAATGGATTGGAAAGAAAAAGGTACAGACTGCATGTTGTAAGCTGCGCACGGAGGTATCCCAGCTTTGATAGAAAAACTGTAAGGTTATAAAATTGGACACGCAACTGAAGTCTCTCCTTTTTTATTCCTGGTTGACCAGCAGAGGGGGCCCTTGTGCTTAAGGGCAGCCACTTCTCACAGTTGCAGACTTTAGCAGACTAGACCCCCGCTGGGAAATCCTGAAGGACAATATTTGATGTTGGGCTTAGAGTCTAACACTGATAATTCCCAAAAGCTCTACACACAAGACAGAAATCAGACCAGAGACTACTGCACACAGGCTGATTGTTAAAAAATACTTCACATCATTTTGAATTTAACATAAAAAGTACAGATTGGAGATTTTATTTAAACAATCAAAGAACAATTAAATAGAACATGAATAACTGTATTTGTGTAGTACTTCTTCACATAATCACATAAACAGGAGAACACACTAGGAAAGCTGTAAGAAAGTCATATTAAATAATACAATGGAGAACAAAAAAAGCATTGCAAATCTTTTGCCGTTCGTTTGTATCAATACAGTTCTTCTTATGTTGCTCCAAATGTTCCACAGTCTGGCATTGAACTTATCTTTTCACATCAGAGACCAGTGACGTCATTAGGCTGTGGAGAGGCGAAAATGAACACAACCCTGTCCGTTTTGTTGTCACATTTGTGTGTGTATGTGATTGTTTTTTGTTTGTTTTTTGCTGACTAATGCCCCAAATTTGTTTTAACTCAAGGTGTACCACTGGGATGAAGCCCAGGGGAAGACCCAGGACATACTCAGGAACATCTCTCAGCTGGCTTGGGAATGCCTCAGGATTCCCACAGGTGAGGTGGAGGAAGTGAGCATGAAGAGGGACGTCTGGGTGTCTCTGCTTAGACTGCTGACCCCATGACCCGGCAACCAATAAAGCGGAATAAAATGGATGGATGGAACTTAAAAAAATAAACAGAGAAAATTCACTGATCAAATTAACAAGAAAAACAATTATGTACTGAACAAGTTTAATGCTATATTGAGGTGAAGCAAGTGAAACTACATATCCCTGTTTTTTTTTCTCTTTTGATTAAACGTTATTTTTTATTATCATTATAATCATCATCATTATTAATGTCATTATTATTATTATCATCATTGTCATTATTATTATTATTATTCGTATACTAAACCTCGGATTCGTACGTCTCCATGGTAACAAGCGTGCGATGGGAAACGTTCGGAAAAGTTGCTCAGTACAAGTTTTAAATAATAATTTAGTAATATAATTTTTTCCCCGTTTATACAAAATGGGCTTGTATTATGGTCTGAATGTGCCATTATTTATCATTTATAATAATAATAGCAGAATAAAGTTCATCCTTCTGCTACGTCATCAGTGTGCGCCGTTGCTGTTGACAGCCTTCTTCTCCGGCGGTTCTGGAAGCTTTCACCGGCATCAGGCTGTGGAGAACCGAATCTGTGTCCATCCGTCTCCATTCCGGACCGCGTTCACCCATCCTCACGTTTAACATCCAGTCCACTAACCTTAACTGTTATTTCACGACACATAACTGAGGTAATAGTGCCGATGCAGTGAAGGGGATGGCTGTAACCAAAAGTCTCGAGTTCGGTGAGCAGAAACTGAGGAGGGGCGTACGTGGACGCGCGATTATAGCCTGCTCAAATCCGCTTCAGCAATAATATTACTGCAGCTAAAGGTTTGGTAATCATTCAATTAAAAGTGAGAAAAACATGTAGTCCCCGCTATGACTTAACACCTCATGCTAATGCTAATAGCTAATGCCAGACTATGGACCGCTAGGTTGCCCTCCATGGTTAACCCACGCACTGATTCCAATGTCTTTTTAATCATCAATTTAATCTCATTTTGCATCTGTTGTTTTATATGCTTCTATCATTCCTCTTTATGCTGTTAATAAGTCTTTGTTAGACACTAAAACCTGCAACTCAAGGGGAGTGGGTCTACCAAATATGGAGGGACGCACGCCTTGTGGTCCGAGCCTTCTGTCATCTACTAGTGTTTAAATGAAATTATTACGTGCCATTGTGTCCAGATTGATAATTATGCTTAACATCAGTTGTATTTGATGTGGCCGTAGAATGTTTTATTATGGAAACTACAAGGATGACAGTATAGATGTCAAATACAGGCAGGTTTATTTGTATAGCACAGTTCATACGCAGAAAAGATGGAGACAATAATTCGTGTTTAAAAAGAACTGCTTTAACATATATTAAAAAAAAAATTGTCCACTCACCTTTGGCCCTCCGCGGGCGGTTATCCCTCTCTAAGCTCGGGTCCTCTACCAGAGGCCTGGGAGCTTGAGGGTTCTGCGCAGTATCTTTGCTGTTCCTAGCACTGCACATTTCTGGACCGAGATGTCCGAGGTTGTTCCGGGGATCCGCTGTAACCACTCTTCTAGCTTCGGGGTCACTGCCCCGAGTGCACCGATCACCACGGGCACTACTGTCACCTTTACCCTCCAGGCCCTCTCCAGCTCCTCTCTGAGACCTTGGTATTTCTCAAGCTTTTCATGTTCTTTTTTCCGGATGTTACCATCGCTTGGAATTGCCACGTCCACCACCACGGCTGTCCTCTGCCCTTTGTCCACCACCACGATGTCAGGTTGGTTTGCCATTACCATTCGGTCGGTCTGTATCTGGAAGTCCCACAGGATCTTCGCACGCTCATTCTCCACCACCTTTGGAGGAGTTTCCCACTTAGACCTTGGGGTTTCCAGCCCATACTCTCCACAGATGTTTCTGTACACTATGCCAGCCACTTGGTTATGGCGTTCCATGTAGGCCTTCCCTGCCAGCATCTTGCACCCTGCAGTTATGTGTTGGATCGTCTCAGGTGCCTCTTTGCACAACCGACACCTTGGGTCTTGTCTGGTGTGGTATATCTGGGCCTCTATCGCTCTGGTGCTCAGTGCCTGTTCCTGTGCAGCCATGATGAGTGCCTCTGTGCTGTCCTGTAGCCAGCCCTTTCTAGCCATTGGTAGGACTTCTTGAGATCAGCCACTTCTGTTATGCTCCGGTGGTACATGCCGTGTAGGGGCTTGTTCTCCCATGATGGGCCTCCTCCAGCACCTCCTCATCTCGCCACTGCCTGAGACATTCACTGAGTACGTCATCCGTTTTGGCCTTCTCCATGATGTAGTTATGGAGTTGGGATGTTTCGTCCTGGACAGTGGCTCTCACACTCACTAGTCCTCGGCCTCCTTCTTTACGGCTTACGTACAGTCTCAGGGTGCTGGATTTGGGATGGAACCCGCCATGCATGGTAAGGAGCTTTCGAGTTTTAACATCCGTGGTCTGAATCTCTTCAATATCTCCTCCCAATATATATATATTATATAATTATATAATATTTTTTTTTTTTAAATCATTGTCAGAGGAAAAGCCTGTCTCACATAATCAGGAAGACCGTTCCAGATATATGATGCCTTCCCATGTTTAGTCCAGACTCTGGGCACCAGCAGGAGGCTAGTCCCTGTCCAAATTGGTTCATATGGCACTAAAATGTCTCCAATTTACTTCGGTACGAGGCCATGTAGAGACTGGTAACAAGCAGAGCTGCTTTTAAGTCTATTCTGAGCCACAGGAAGCCATAGCAGAGACCTGAGAACTGGACTAATGTGATGGTACTTCCTGGTTCTAGTCAAGACTCGAGTTGTAATGTTTTGAATGTCCTGCAGCTACTACAAATACAGCTGTCAATTGGTTTCAAATTCTAATTCAGCAGCAAAATAACAAAATATTATGGTGCCTGTGTTTATTTCGGAAACTTCACACTTGGAAAACACTTTATTTTCAGCTGTTGCCGATGCCATTCGTACAAGTTTGGGACCTAAAGGAATGGACAAAATGGTCAGTGCCTCAATCCAAACTGTAATGGTACCATGTTGTGCATCACTAAGTTCGTTCTTTGTCTTTGCAGATCCAGGATGAGAAAGGTGACGTCACAATCACCAATGATGGAGCAACTATTCTTAAACAGATGCAGGTTCTTCACCCTTCAGCTAAAATGGTAAATAAATATGCACCTTTTTTATGAATATTTTACGTAATTTCTATTATTGTTTACATCCTTTTTAACTATTGTATGTGTGTATGTATATATTTATTGGCAAAATGTAGGGTACTTTTTTTTTTCTTTGCGCATTCTCTGCCAGTGATGTGCAATGATTAGGCAACTTTTCAGAGGGAATAGTGCCCTCTAGTGGCTTGTCCTTAGAACTACTACTGTGAGCGTTTGTGTGATTAGTTTTTTTGTGTTCATTTCTCAGTTGGTAGAGCTGTCAAAGGCCCAGGACATTGAAGCCGGTGATGGTACGACTTCAGTGGTGGTGATCGCTGGAGCTCTGCTGGACGCCTGCTCCAAACTGCTGCAGAAAGGTCAGTGAGAACTGGAAAAGCAATTTTAAAGAATGTTTGGACCATTGGATTCTAAGTTCTTATATTATTTTGTTGAAACTATTGTATTTGAATGCAGAACCTCAATGCTGTATTAACGATTTGAATCCACGCTGATCCAAATATACCAAGCGTTTTATTTTTTGGAAACTTCGCAACAGCCTTTTTACATGAAATCTTACTTGGTAACAGAAGCCAAATCATGCTCTTTTAATACATAGAGACAAAGCAATTAATGACCTGTGAGGCCTGGATGAGAGTCTAAACAACTCTGCACGTATGGATTCGTTTGAAACTGCAATAATTTTGATAAAATGTTTTTGCTGCATGTAGTCCTGATAGTTGGTGTGAATTACTCTTAATAATAATATTGCTTATGATCAAATTACATTTGTGAGTTATCTCTCTCTTTGAAAACTTAACATTTATCCAAAACAAAACCTTTTTTTTTTTTTATGAATAAAAAATCAGTATAGGTTTGCAACACAATGCTGCAAATCTATGACAAGATCAATCCAAATAGTTGCAGCCTTGTCTTGAATCCGTTAACTCTATTCTGTCCAACCCTGTATATTTAAGTAGTTCCAGGTAATTAAAATACAATGTTTTTCTTCTGGACAGGAATCCACCCGACCATCATCTCGGAGTCGTTCCAAAAGGCTGTGGACAAAGGCGTGGAGGTTCTGAACGGCATGAGTCGCCCTGTGGAACTGAGCGACCGCGAAACGTTACTTAACAGCGCCACCACGTCGCTGTGTTCAAAGGTGGTATCGCAGTACTCCAGTCTGCTCGCTCCCATGAGCGTGGACGCTGTCATGAGAGTCATCGACCCCAAAACGGCCACTGGAGTCGACCTGCAGGACATCAAGATCGTCAGGAAGCTCGGGTCAGTGAAGCGGCGAACGGGATGTGTCTCTGATAGTTCATTATACTGTGATCTGGAGTGAGTTCACCGTGGAACTGCAAGAGTCTGAATCACTACGAAGGTTTTAGACTTAAATTACGTACACTATAGACATGGATAAAAACTGGCTACCATATAAACATTTTAATATGTCAAAGCAAGGAGCAAAAAAGATGTTTAAAGTGCTAGATCAAAGTCCCACCCACTAGAGGTCTGCTCTGGTTTTGGACATGTATTATCTCATTGTTTATAGGAAGCATTCAAAGAAAATCACTTCCTGCACTCAATTGTGTGGTTTTTGGGCCAGATGACTAAATGGCAAATTCAAATAAAACATATTTTATAACACCTTGGCTTTACTAACCACTAGATACTGATTTTGAATTTAGTTTTTATTCACCACACAGATCGGCCCAGACCAAGCTTCGCAGTCTTACATAAAGCCATAGAGAAGGGGTAACGGAAATTCCACCTTTTTTAAGTACCAACTTTTTTTTTTTTTTTTGTGTATACACCTCAAACATTTAAATACATACATTTTACAAATATATGAAAATATCTGCTTCTTTCTTTCCTCTCTTAGCTCTTTTTCCTCTTTAGGTTCCTTCCCTAAGCACAGCTACCCTTGAGTCAAAATGACCCACCAGTTGTTTCAGAAAAATACCCAAAATGGGGTCTAAAAAGGAGCTAAATGACCCAGGGCAGGTCAATTTGGGAATTTTTTAATTATTGCGGTGTGTCAATTAAAAAAGGGTTACTTACTTCCCCTAATGTTTGATCCAATCCTTGGTGATTGCAGTTTTAAAACAATAATTTATGTTTTTCAGTGGGACCATTGACGACTGTGAGATGGTGGAGGGTTTGGTGCTGACCCAGAGAGTGTCCAACACCGGAGTGACCCGAGTGGAAAAGGCAAAGATCGGCCTCATTCAGTTCTGCCTTTCTCCTCCAAAAACAGACGTAAGTGATCCATGTTTTAAAACTGCAAAATAAAAAACATAGAATGTTCTAAGCTTTAAAATGAGGTATGACTTGTCCACTCTAGAGGTAATTTCTCACCAGCCTGTGTTTAATGTAAAATGTATCGTGTTTTTAATGTGATCCCATTGAAATTATGCGTTAATCTTTAAATCTGACTCTTTAATAGAAGTTTTTGAAATGTTAATATTTTGCTTTCTTTGCAGATGGACAACCAGATCGTGGTGTCTGATTACGCGCAGATGGACCGAGTGCTGCGGGAGGAGAGGGCCTACATCCTGAACCTCATCAAACAGATCAAGAAAGCCGGATGCAACGTCCTCCTCATCCAGAAGTCCATCCTCAGGTAGTTTCATAGGATTAACAAACTCTCTGCATGGTTTTACTATGAAAACAACGGTCAATGTGGATCTCATTTAGTTCTCTCTCTGAATATTCTCAAACTACAAAACAATGTGAGGTTCGGTTTTGCTCAAAGAAATTAAATGATAAAACCTGATTTTCTATGTATATAACTCTAATCAGTACATGTGTATGTTAAGCCTTAGCTTTGACTTGGTCTAGGACAAATCACTCCACAGGAAAAAATGATTTGAACATGACGGCTCACAAAAACAATAGAATAACAAATGAAAGGTTTAAGGAGATTCATAATGGAGCAGCCAACAAAATCTGCCAATACAGACTTTTATATGTGTTACTAATTAGTAACAGTAATTAGATTGGTTTATTTGAAAGGGGACAGTGCAATTTCATGTAACACATGAACAAACATGGTTAAAAAAGCCAGAATTAGCCAGAAGGCTATTTTTCATCTGTAGTCCAATGATTACTGCAACCTAATGGTTGCAGTAATCATTCTTTTCTGGTATGGAAGCACTTGAATAGAGTCAAATTTCTACAATGTAGTTAAATGTTCATTGTCAATTATTGAAAGAATGTTTGCTTTTGTACTTATAGAGTTAATTCCGTCAAAGATAACTTTAACCACAAATGTTCCCTTTCAAGCGGTGAGATGGAGGCTCTCACAAGGTCGTACAGTTGCCATTCTGAAAGTTGTGCTTGACTAAAACAGACGATCACGAAACAGCCTTACAGCTCTTACTTACAACTTGTTCCTTGTTCAGAGACGCCCTGAGTGACCTCGCGCTGCACTTCCTCAACAAGATGAAGATCATGGTGGTGAAGGAGATCGAGAGGGAGGAAATCGAGTTCATCTGCAAGGTAACTTTATATCTCCACACCCTCAGATCTGTCGTCTACATGATAATCTGTCGCCGGGCTGCCAATAACATGTGTTTTCCTGCAGACGATCGGCACCAAACCCGTCGCTCACATCGACCACTTCACCGCAGAGATGCTGGGAGCGGCTGAACTGGTGGAAGAGGTGAATCTGGATGGATCTGGGAAACTCGTCAAGGTAATTTACACTGTCTGTTGCTCTCTCCAGAAACACATGTGAGTCAGTGCACGGGAAAGGTATTCTGTTCTCTTCCATTACTGTCAATTTCAGTCCTTTATCAGAAAATGGGAGAGTCCATATTGTCACAAGCCACACTGGAGGAAGGAAGGGAGGCAAAGGGCAGACTACGGTTGGGGTAGAGGGAGACGAATTGCCTCAGCTAGGCCAAGTTCATGAGTTGTAGAGCCTTTGTGACACGGCCAAGCTATGACCCGTTGAATGGAGAGCGGAAGGAAATCCCGAAGGTCATTAACTCATTGACTGCCAGCTGTTTTTTGGTGCTATGTGAAATATGAAACCAGATTCTGAAAGATTGGACTCTCTACTTTCATCAGCAAAAATCTTTTTGTTTCTAGCTAGTTTTGTTCTCCTTTTATCCCCAGTTGAATACAGAGAAGTTTGAAAGACATCACCAGTCTCAGCCAAATACGTCAATGAGTTTAGATAATTATAAGTTGGGACAGATCTCACACAGAAGAAATTTACTGTCACATTTGGCATGGATAGAATCACTCAAGATTTGTGCAAAAAAGAAGTGTGCAAACATGTTAAAAGCAGGATATATTATGTACAGTAAAATTAATATGTAAAGGATGTGCTGTCGATGTTTGCCTGAGTCTGACTGAATTTGGGTTGGTGCAGTAAATGTGCACACACTCTACTGACTTTATTTTATTTTTTGTATAGCTTGATAAGCGGGTCATTTTACATTCCTGGGTTCGATTCCAGCTCCAGGCCTGTCTGTGTGGAGTTTGTATGTTCTCCCTGTTTATGCGTAGTTAAAAACATGTGCAATAGTTCTCCATAACGCCCTCTCCGACCCCAGTCTGGCTGCCTCTCTCTGGGGCGAGAACTCTCCTGAAAAACACAGGAAATGCATAGGAGCCATTGGTCCATAGAGAGCGAAATGACCACTGTCAGAAATGTGAATGTCCCGAGACCCTCCTGCGTTGGGTGTGAGTTATTAGAAAAGGGAAGAGTTGGCTTTGGGCAGGACAAAATGCAGAGATTTTTGGAGTCTAGTGGGATTTGGTGGATACTGGGAACATAATGACCTGCACTCGCTGTAGAGACTTCTGATCATCTCATTTCTTAGAGAATATTTTATTTTCTCCTGCTATATTGTAAAAAAAAAAAAGCTTGTTCTCTGACAAAGGCGCTCCAGCGGCTGAACTCCCGCTGGGGCGTAACGAGCAGAGAAACAGAAACTGAGCAGTCCTCGGTGTTTACGCCCTGTTGCCGCAGTAACGGGGCTGAAGGGCTTTCTTACATGTTTTTAATGTTATCACAGGACCAGAGCAGAGTGTGACTATTGTTGTGCTGTATGTTATTGGAACTAATCGTTGTGAAATTAATACTTTTTGACCCAGTTCTAGTTGCCTTAAAATGGATCACTATTTCAAAAGTGTTGGGATACGTTTTGGGATTTTCTGTGAGAATAGTCTCCTTGTCCGCTCATACTAGAATAGAAATGTCTTAACAGCATTAAAATGTATTAGATTTTTGGTCAAGACAACGTTATCCTGTTAAGTGGTTTCTCCCCATGCAGGCAAAATCAAACTGACTTGATAATTAGATTTATAGTTCCAAGCTATCCACTGGCAGGTTTCTGTTTTGTGCTAAATAGATATATATTTTCATGACATCACAGATTAGTTAACTTGACCCTGATTCTATGTCTGTGGTGTCTGGAAATGGAGTCAAGAATCTTAACTTTGTACATTTTAAACTCAACCAAACGTGTAATCTTCGCACATGTGTCTGCTCCTATATCACAAGTCGTCTTTGTGGCTTGGTAACGGTTGTGTCTGTGGTTATTCATCTAAACGTATTTCCAGATCACCGGCTGCACAAACCCGGGAAAAACCGTGAGCATCGTGGTCCGGGGGTCCAACAAACTGGTGCTCGAGGAGGCGGAGCGCTCCATCCACGACGCCCTGTGTGTGATCCGCTGCCTGGTCAAGAAGAGGTGGGCAGCATTTCACTTCACAAAATAAATACTTCACTAGTTTGATCGTTCCACTGATAATGAGGCTCAAGATCAAAGGGGCTCCATACTATAGAATTTTTAAGATTGTAAAATTCTGTTGTACTTGTGTATTGGAGCTGCACGGACAGTTTATTCAAACCTTGGTTTTTTTAAGTCTAATTATATCAAATCCCCTTTTTCTTTGACATACTGTGGTTTTAACAATATACTCATGACTTAGGAGGAGAATAAAAAGGCTTAACTGGTCACTACATTTCCACACATGGACTTTAGCTTTATGTACATTTTGAACGTTTTTCTTTTTGTCAGTGGTGAACTAAAATCCTCTATTTGGTCTCACACACAAAAAATAAGCAACTTCAACCAGTTGCTTATTTTCAAACTTCTAAAAGAGTTTTCCTAATTTTTTGTTTATTATTTTTTTTCTCATCCTATTGATTTATGTGTTGGAATTGTGAGTTTTGTTGTTGCATTGTTCGATATGTGAAAGATTCTACTCTGACAAAGGCGCTCCAGCGGCTGAACTCCCGCTGGGGCGTAACGAGCAGAGAAACAGAAACTGAGCAGTCCTCGGTGTTTACGCCCTGTTGCCGCAGTAACGGGGCTGAAGGGCTTTCTTACATGTTAGAATGTTTTTGTTAAAATACAGTATCGGGAGTTATTAGACTCAAGCACAGTGTGACAAGCTCATACTGCTCTTTGATGTTGTGTATTGGCATGAATCACTATTTTAAGCACAGACAAGTGTTTCTGCAGATAAAAGCCTAATGTTTAAATCCCCAAATATGTTTTAAAATCCATCTAACTCGTTCCTTGCTCTGTAAAACTTAACACTTTTCATTATTATTTTCAAGATAGATTTTATACTTGTTATTGATGCCAGAGTTAGTTTAGCTGCTGTTCACTTGTCTTGTGCTGTGTGCTCCTCTTCCCTGCTGCTCTTTGTGATGCAACACTGAAATTTCCTCACTGTGGGAAGAATAAAAGATCTCTTAATCTAAATCCTAATCTCTCAAAACGGTTTGGTTCAATCACTAGTTTTCACTTGTAGTGTGCCCTCTGTCCAATCTTTAAATCAGGTTTTTCCAGGCAGAAAAATGAAAAAGAGAGGACCCACGTCACTCGGGCCACGAATCATCAAATATCAATCAACTTATTTGTAAAGCCTATATCACACCAAGCCTAAATCATGAACATTAAAATCTACATACAAAAAATAAAATAAAAATAATAACTGGCCACAGTGTTTTAAAAAGAGTAAAGATAAACATCTTTCAGTTGTAGTGATCTTGAGCTTTACAAGATGCAAATGTCAATCAAAAAATGGCTTTCAATAATTTGTCAAGTCAATTAGCCAAAGAAATTAGACTAAAACATGTGGAA
The DNA here is from genome assembly GCA_964034765.1 of Knipowitschia caucasica. Classification (NCBI taxonomy): domain Eukaryota; kingdom Metazoa; phylum Chordata; class Actinopteri; order Gobiiformes; family Gobiidae; genus Knipowitschia; species Knipowitschia caucasica. The sequence goes on from OZ035825.1 coordinate 45,501,131, forward strand.
AACAAGACTAAAATGTACTTAATTGTAAATCTCTGACATCTTCCTCTTTTCTCCGGTCTCCGCAGGGCGCTGATTGCCGGCGGTGGAGCTCCTGAGATCGAGCTGGCGGTGCGACTGGCTGAATACTCCCGCACCATGGGGGGTATGGAGGCCTACTGCGTCCGGGCCTACGCTGACGCCCTGGAGGTCATCCCGTCCACTCTGGCCGAAAACGCCGGGCTCAACCCCATCGCCACGGTGACGGAGCTGCGCAACCGACACGCCCAGGGAGACAAGATGGCGGGGATCAACGTCCGCAAGGTTGGTGATTGGATTACTTGGTTATCGCGAAAAGGCCAGAGAAATATGGGGTTTATCATTGAGCAAGACAAAACTAAAGGTTACAATTTACGTGCATTAGTTGGGCAGCTATTGTAACTTTCAAACTACGACAAGTAAAACAAAATGAAATGCAATTCAGTTCCTCGCTCTCAAAACAGTTTGGTTCCATTGCTAGTTTCCACATATCTACCTCTGTCACGTCCTTAAATCAGCTTTTTCATTCAGAAAAGTGCAACGCCCTCATATATAGTGACTCAATGCAAAACAAAATATTATGAGATAAAGACCAGATGTGTCTCTGTTAGAACGAACAATACCTCTTTGTGAAACTAAAAGCGTTTGGTATCCCACCTTCTAACTGAACACACTGGATTCAGTAGTTTTAACTTAAATGGCTCAAATTGGCATGTGCCGGTCATTATAAATTACTACTTTTCATTTTGTCATGGCTGCTGATGGTGTTTAAACCAAAGCAGAAGGGAGGCAGCCGATATGAAAAGAAAAACCAATGAAAACTATGCCTATCGATCTCATCCAGAGAACATATTAAACGCCAACATGCAGGTCACCGTGGCGATACCTTTTTAGGGTTTAATCAGGATCTACAAATGGAGTAATCTGAGAAAGTAGAATGAAAAGAGTTTGTGTTTGAAAGGGGTGAACGGTTTGTCTATCCATCCTACAGTATGTTCAAAGTCTTGTCTGGATGTAAATAAAATCCAATGTTTATTTCCAGGGAGGAATCTCTAACATCATGGAGGAGCTCGTGGTTCAGCCTCTGCTCGTTTCCATCTGCGCTCTGACTCTGGCCACAGAAACCGTCCGCAGTATCCTCAAGATCGATGACGTGGTAAGGCTTCACTTTTACTCCACTGTTTTTGAAAACGCATACATTTCCTAACGTATACATGCAAAGCTTAACTGTGTTGTTTTTGTGTCACAGGTGAACGCTCGATAAACTCCTGAGTCCTGCAGCGACCAGAAGATCGACCTGTGTCTGTTCAGATTTATCTGTTGTTACATTCAGTAATTTAATAAAAGGCTGTTTTTGTTGACACTCCAGCTGGTGCCCGTGTGCTCAATAAGAATCATACATCAGAGAAGTCCATGAGGTCTCCACGTTTAATAAATCTGTCATATTCTTGTAGAGTAAAACGTACGTAAATAGTAGTTTGAAGTGGTAGTACTGACCAGGATCTTGAATGTAGAGCTTTTAATGATACAAAATGGAGATTGTTTTTAAGATTATTAAAGCATTGTACCGTAAATAACAACTTGACAAGAGGTGCACACCCGTTCTTGCAAAGGAAATCTGCTCGGTGTCCAGAAGTGAAAATCCCAGTATGAGTTGAAAATGCAACGGGGGGTGTTGTCAAAAAATGATCCCAGTCTGGGCCAGTCCAGTTTTGTGTCTCAGGCCCTCTCTCCGATAAGAGAGACACGCTGTTCCTGAAAATGATACTTTTATCACAGAAGCCTTGTCCTTGGTGCTTGTCTGAATTCCACTAAATCCAGGCTTTGATATTGCACAAAGACATGTTTGCAAACACCTCCTGGAAATCATTAGTATACAACATAATTCTACAACAGGGGCCATGTGGTAACCGTTCAGTCGTTGGAGCCAAAATAAACACTTAAAATGCAAAAATGTGCTTATTTTTTACAAACCTACAATATTCATATGAACCCAGAGCTATTGATATGTGTCTGTCTTGTGTGTACTTTCAATGTACCAGCTTGTGAGTTAAAGACAAGTTCTTGCTCTGACTCTAAGGGATCTCTTAATCGTAATGTAGATATTTATCGGTCGGGTCATTAGCAGCCGTGACCTGAACGATTTCAATTTGTGTATAATGGCATGCAGAAAGTTTATATTTGTAAGCTTGAGGTTATTGGGTTTATTTAAAACAAAATCCTTTTCATTTTAGTATATCTTTACTTTTTCACTGTAGAATAAAAACAATGAAATCAGACGTACGTTATTTTTATCTTCACACTTCCTGTCTTGCTACGTCACTTCCTCCCAAGCTACCCCCGTTGCTAAGTAACGCACCGGCTTCAAACGGCCGCTGATCCCTCGGGCTGAAACTTCGCGAATCGCAACAAAAACAGCATTAAAACTGTTCAGATCTGCGTGTGAACCAGTGTGAACATGACCAACGCGCACCGCACCAATGTTTTAGTCACGTCCTGTCTGAAAAACCCCGTGGACCCGCGAACCAAGACCCCCCTGGCTTCCTACGAGCGGGAGAGAGGCCAGACCGGGGTCCAGCACCGAGCCGCCTGGAGGGACCACGAACCAGAGGTGACTGGAACTAATGCTAACACCTGATGCTAAAGCTAGCTCCACCAAAGCACGTGTTGCAGTACTGTGTATGAAGGAAATAAATACATGGAGAAAGACAATGAGGATTTATTTTGTGATTAAATAGTTTTACAATATCTATATTTTTATCTTATCCTAAATAAATTGTCACCATTTTATTTTTTTTAAATAATGGTTCAAAACGCATACAGTAATATTCTATCTCATCATTGTAGTGGTGATTAATGGCATTTAATAATTTGGCCATTTATTATTATGACAGTTTTTGCCCTCCATACCTGTGTTTGCTTGAAATAAACACATAAATAAAACTATACATTATTAGTTTTAGTCTAAGAATTAATTAGTTGGCCGATTATTCTTCCAATTCATGGATTAGTTGCTTAGATATCGAAAAGACAGTAAATATACGACAATAAAAAAAAAAAAAAAAATTAAGTTATGCCTATAGAAGACTTGTATAGATGACTTATTATACATTCTGAGTAAAGTTTACTTTGATTAAAAATATGTTACAAACACATTTCAATATCATTCTGCAGTTGTTATAGTATCTGAGTCACAAAACTGTTGGTTTTAATAGCGATTGAGTACAAACCTCAAGTAAACTAATTTGTTCCAGTTTACTTTAGTAAATCAGTTACATTATGAAGTTTATTCCATTTCAGCATCTGCTTCTCTCTCCTGTCACTCTCGTATCCTCTTTCTCTCCTTCATCTCCTCTCTCTCATCTCTCTCCTCTCCTCTTTCCCCTCCTCTCTCCTCTCTCTCATCTCCTCTTCTCTTTCTCCTCTCCTCACTCCACTCAATCCTCTCTCTCTCATCTTCTCTCCTCTCTCTCTCATTTTCTCTCCTCTCTTTACTCACTCATTTCTCTCCTTCCTCTCTCCACTCCTCTCTCTCTCTCCTCTCTCCCTCCTCTCCACTCCTCTCTCCACTCACTCCTCTTTCTCTCCACTCTCTCCTCTCTCTCTCTCCACTCACTCCTCTCTCTCCTCTCACTCCTCTCTCTCTCTCCTCTCTCATGCCTCACTCCTCGCTCTCCATTAGGCTATCATTAATTGAACTTGATGGACTAATTTATTCACTTTAGCAGATCCATGCTATATATTTTAGACATTTAATCCAAGTTGAAATATTATCCAAATTCACTTGTTAAAAGAGGAAACTGCTCCTGTCTCTGTCTCCATCTCTTGTACTTTTCTGATCCGTATACTCTGATCCCACGTCCCCATTGGCGCGGTGACACTTCCAGGTCAGTGTGCTGCTGCCAGTCAGGATTTAACCTGTTTTATTTACCGTCAGACCGTTCGAGGACGTCTGTGTGTGGGAGATTACAGACGTCACTCTCGGTTTATAATCCCACAGGCTAATTCAAAGTCTCGACCGCAGGAGACAATGTGTTTCAGGTAAAATCAGCATGAGCCATTGACAGCCGTGCTTTTGGATGAGCTTTGGAAGGCGTGCCACAGTGTTCAGAATTATGATGAATAATTTATTAACCTTGTAGAGAAAGCAAAGCAACAAAAACATGGTTTGTTATTGTTATGTATTTTATATCTACTTGCTCCTGCCAGGGGATTATCGATGGAGTGCTAATTTAATCTAGCATATGTTGTATGTGCATTGTCCCTTAAATAAATACATCTAAAATATTACATTTAAGGGTGAAGATACAGTCATTCAGTTCTATGCACATCAAAACAGATTTTTTTAAATTCTGGATGTGAATATTGTCAGAGTTGTAGCCTGTCTCACATTTCGAGGAAGACTATTACAGATTTTAGTTGCATGAATCTGAAATGCTGCTTCCCCATGTTTAGTCCTGACTCTGGACACCAGCAGGAGGCCAGTCCCTGTGCTCCTCAGAGTCCCAGCAGGAGGCCAGTCCCTGTGCTCCTCAGAGTCCCAGCAGGAGGCCAGTCCCTGTGCTCCTCAGAGTCCCAACAGGAGGCCAGTCCCTGTGCTCCTCAGAGTCCCAGCAGGAGGCCAGTCCCTGTGCTCCTCAGAGTCCCAACAGGAGACCAGTCCCTGTGCTCCTCAGAGTCCAAAGAAAGGCCTGAGCTGACACAGAATCAAAGCCGTGAGCCTCCTGCTGTGAGGCCTGAGTGCTGCCGACTCTTGATTTTTGAAACTTGAGGAAAGACAAAGACGTCACCTGTGGATCTGTGGTGTGTGTGACACCTGTTTGGGGGAGGGCACAGCCGCGGGGGGCACAGACGCCGACTGTAATCTGCCCTTTGTGCTGCTCTCCATCTGTCCTCAAACCCGTAATAAGCTTAAACCTGAGCACAGGCAGCAACAACTTCTGCAACACCACAACACGCCAGGTTCACCGGGAAAAAGGCAACTTCGAAAAGAGTTTGACAACGTTATTTTTTCATCTCCTCCTTCACCTCCTCCTTCATTCATTTGGAGTAAACTGTATTCATTAATTAAGTTTACTGGCATATAGTCATGATTTAATTTAATTTCATTATTGCTGATACAAAGCCCTACCCACTTTGCCGTCCGCTTTGGTAAAAATTAGTTAAAAAAACAAAAAGAATATGATAAGGTTTTTTTTTTTCAGAATCTCTAAAAAAACAGGAAACGTATTTAGATTCAGATTTTCTAAGATTTTTGAACCCCTATTTTTTGAATGATTATTATAGGCCTTTTTATGCAGTTAGATGGTAAAAGTGCCTTAAACCAAGTGCTAGAGATGCCCCAATGAGGTAGACTTCAGTTCCAAGCTTCAAGTAGATATCGAGACTCATAAAGTGATCCACCAAATGGTTAAGAAAACCATTAAAGGGTTAAACCAAATCTCCAGTAACATTAGATGTATTTCTGCAGTGTTATGTAGTATCCTGAAAGTTTTTACACATAACGTCTTTTGTTCCCAGTTGGAGTTCGAAGACTGTGGCTCGGACTTCTTCGACGAGGATTACCTGACGAGCCGCGGTCCCGTGGTGAACCTCACGGCGTCAGGAGACCGCATCGACCTCAGCAAAATCTTCTTCTCCAACGAGGAGTACTACACCAAACTGGAGGAGCTGAAGAAGGCCCATCTCCGCACCATGGCCGAGCTGGAGAGCATGTACCGCCGCAAGCTCCAGCTCAAGTCCACAGAGGCTGACGGAGAGGCCGCCGAGGCTGCACAGCGGTGAGGTCCTCGGGGTTCCAGTTTGCATGTTCTCCCCGTGTTCAATTCAATTCAATTTGGTTTTGTATAGCTCTGAATCACGACAGCAATCTTCTCGGGGCACTTTCGGCTTATTGTCCAGGGGAGAGGAGAGAGAGGAGAGACAGAACAGGAGAAAGAGAGAGGAGAGGACAAGGTAGAAAAGAGAGTAGAAGAAAGAGAGGAGAAGATCGATAGAGAGGAGAGAGAAAGGGGAGAGGAGAAGACAGATAGAGAGGAGAAAGAGGAGAGAGAAGATAAGAGAGGAGAGAAAAAGGGGAGAGGGGAGAGGATAGACAGAAGAGGAGAGAAGATTGAGAGGAGAGAGATAGAGAGATAGCCAAGTCTTTATAATATGACAAAAATGCATTCAAAGTAGTTCCATTGATCCATCCATACTTCCTTAGTTCCATAGTTCCATAGTCCTGGGTACATTCTTGGTTCAGTCTCAGAGTGTTGCTTGTGCAGGATCCACTGGTCCTGCTGCAGTCCTCCAGGCTCTCACCGCTTGAGGAAGTCCCTGTCGGCGGTGGAGCTGCGGGGCGCTCTCTCCGACTCGTCAGACGAAGAGGGAGACACAGGTTTGAGTCACGCAGTCTCCAGTCTCCAGTTTTCTCCAAAAGATCACATCAGAAACATGTGGCTGGATTTCCAACTGGCTCCTCCATCGCGCCGCCTCTCGTCCTCTTCCCTACGCAGCCTCGACAACAACAACCTGAAGAGGACGCCGCGAAAGAAGAGGTCTGGAAAGGTACAACTGAAAAAAATACTCTCTCCCTCACCCATACAGGTACGGGTTAGTTAGTTTATCCTGCTTCCTGATTGGACGAAATGAATTGAACACCTTGATGGACCTGAAATATGAGGGTTTTGCTAACGGTAGGGCCTATGTTAAATATAGTCTAGTCCACGGACCAGATTATACAAGATATACTTCTTTTTGAATAAAATACATCATCATTGTGACTTGTAACTTTCTGGAAGTGGCAATCCTGTGAAAGATTTAGTGAAAACCATTCTTGGGAAAAGGTTTTGTGCCATAATGTGAAGAAGCCAAAGGGGAAAAAAGCATCTGATTTATCGTCTGGGATCAATCAGAATCAGAATGTCCAATTTCAGAGAACAGGAAGTTTAGTTTATTGTTGCCACATACACATTACATGCAGTGATTTTCTTATGAACCTCCAGCAGATGTTCAGCACAGTATTCAGGACACACAACAAAATTATGCCTGGTTTAGCAACATTTTCACTACACAGTGTCATGTGACGTCATTCAGTGACGGTAATCGAGTGTAAAGTTATAAAAGAATGTGGGGGTTTCAAGCCCGATCATCTGTTGTTCTGTGCGATTAAAAACAACCAAAATACAAGAATTATTGAAGTGGACTTTACTTGAAAGTAACATACTACAACTGCATCACCAGAAACACACTAGTGGCTAAAACGAACCTGCTTCATTGATATTTACATATTCTTTAAATTACAGCAATATGTAAGATTTTCATGTCAAGTCATCATTAAAGGGCCCTAATCTGTCAAAGGCATTAACAAACCCTGCTCTTTCAAATACTTCTTTAACTGATAACATTATCTCTTTATTCAGTTATTATGGTCTCACCTGGATTCGTCTGCATATCTGGCAACCTGAGTCAGGGAGAGTGGGAGAGGTTGCAGTACCACTTTTGGCCAGATTTTTACACATTGCTCCTTTTAATAAGCAAATCAATAAAAGGTTAATAATAACAGTTAATAATGAATGTTATGTCACTCTTTATTCAAGTGATTTTTATGTGTTTAGGTCCAGGAGAAGTGGAGACACCGCGTGACCGTGCCCGAGCCGTTCCACATGATGCTGCGCGAGGACGACCGGCGGAAGAGGGGGATAAAGACCCGCTCTGAGATGGAGCACGAGAACGCCGAGCTGAGGCGGCAGCTGGAGGAGCTCACCGAGTGCCAGAGGAAGTTCAGGGCCAGCCCCGTCCCGGCGCACGTCCACCTGCCGCTGTTCGAGGAGCTGCAGGAGAAGAACCAAGAGAGACGGAAGAGAAACACACCCCACCAACACCACCTCAAACACATCATCCAGAAACCATTCAGCTTCCTGGAAAGAGAGAGACTGAAGAAGGAGCAGAGGGAGAGAGAGCAGAAGGCAGCATCGACCACGGATCAGGACAAGCTCAGGCCGTTCAAAGCCAAACCGGTGCCGAAGTCTGTGTACGCGGCGGCGGCAGGAGACCAGGCGAAGGAGGAGCAGCTGTATCGCTCCATCAAGATCCACATGAGAGCCCAGGAGTTGTTATCCACCTCCTGCCCGCCTCCTTCTATGCTCGAGCGCAGACTCAGCCAACGCAAGAAGTCGCAGAACCAGGAGCCGGACTGCACGCACCAGCCGCAGATCAACAAAGAGGTGCCGGACTTCGACGCCAGCTACAGGCGCTTTAAAGTGAGTCTGGTTTTGCTTTGTTATGAGTGGGATTAGAAATGTCAAGGTCATAGCTACAGCTCTCACGTTATGCACACATCAAACAGGATTTATCATTATACATTCACCAGTTTATTTCAAATGTTATGCAAATTACTACAAACAATAAACCGAAATAAATTGTTTCAAAGAGAGGCTGTATAGGAAGCAGACACTTATTTGGCTCTAACCCCCAACACACACACACACACACACACACTCAACACAAGCACGACCACGCACAACACAAGCACAACACAACACACACAAAACACAAGCAACACAAGCATAACACACAAGCAACACACACAAGCATAACACACACACACACAACACACAAGCAACACACACAAAATACAAGCAACACACACACACAACACAAGCATAACACAATATAAGACAGAAAAAACAGTAATAATGTAATAATAGCAGCAGGTAAAGTGACTAGTGGATCATCAGAACAGAATTATCAGATGAATGGATTAGGCAATAATGTAGTAATAATAGCAGTTTCTAAGTGACTACTGGATTATCAGAACAGGTGATTTTGGCAGCTGCAGAAAAACTTATATAGAATTCAACCCATGATCCAAGATAATCCATTCAAGACTGTATATGAACCTTGACCGTGTCGTCTGACTGCTCACTTCCTGTTTCAGAAACACCTGGAGCGGCACAAAGAGGTGAAGCCGACCACGTCCTGCGAGCCCTTCGACCTGAAGACGTCCCAGATCTCCAGTCACCGGGAGCGGATCCTGGCGGAGCTGGAGCTAGAGCAGAGGAGTCCCCGGGCGCTGAGGTGGCCCTACAGCCCCGAGCCTCTGAGACACACCTCCACCTCCAGCCTCTGCTCCTCCCTGTCCTCCAGCACCGAGGCCCTGTCCCCCGGCAAGAGCACGAGCGCGGCCCGCAAGAGACAAGAGGCGGTCAGGTGTGTGTGTGTGTGTTTATGTGTGTTTGTTTATGTGTGTGTGACTGTAGGTCTGTTTATATGTGTTTGAGGTATACATTGTATATGTGTGTGTGTGTCTGTGTCTGTGTTTGTAGGTCTATGTATATGTGTTTGGGGTATACAATGTGTATGTGTATTATGTGACTGCGTGTGTGTGTGTGTGGGTGTGTGTGTGTGTGTGTATGTGACTGCGTGTATATGACTGATTAGTTCCACATTCAGAATAGTTTTGTCCTGGCCTTTTTCCCCATAACCCTGTGTCTCCCTCCCCCTCGCAGAGACAGTCCCTCCCCAGTCCTCCCCAGATCCATGGTCCTCCCGCACCACTCGTCCCCTGTCCCCTGGGCGTCCCGGCTCCACATGACGTGAGGGTTTGTGGTTGAGCAGAAAGGCGCTGGACGAGAGGAGGAAGGCCGACGCCGAGGAGGAGCAGTGGAGAGAGAAGCAGCGGCAGCGAGAGAAGCGGCTGCAGACGGTGGTGGTGAAGCGCGCTCAGGCCAACGACCCCCATCTCTCCCTGTCCCAGACCCAGCCCAGCAAGCTCCAGGAGTTCAGGTACCAGGAAGTAGAAAGATTGATAGGTAGGTAGGTAGTTAGCTAGGTAGGTAGATAGGTAGGTTGGTAGATAGATAGGTAGGTCGGTAGGTAGGTAGGTAACTAGATAGATTGGTAGATAGGTCGGTAGGTAGGTAGGTGGTTAGGTAAGCAGATAGGTAGGTTGGTAGGTGATGGGTGATAGATAGGTATATAGGTAGGTAGGTAGGTAGGTACTCGTTAGGTAGACAGGTTGTTCAGTAGGTAGGTAGGTAGATACTTTATTGATCCCCCATTGGAGACATTCAGGTGTCCAGTAGTAGCAAAAACACATCCACCAACGCAAATAAAACAAATAAATTGATCATGCTAAAAATCTAACAATAGTAATAAAAAGAAACAGCACTTGCAGTACCATCACTGACCATGGACTGTAGATGAGGAGGTCTCGGTCATGAGGAGACCGACCCAGAGCTCACGTCCACATAGTATTAGCCTTACTGCAGAAGAGGCTGATGTGAACATAAGCTAGCTAGTGCCAATTTCCTTATAAGGGTCTTTCTTCCAGACAAAACATTTAAAGTAGCTAGTACTGCTTAATTATCTGGGTACGGTCCCGGGTTTGAATCAGAGCAGGGCCGTTCTGTATGGAGTTTGCATGTGCTCCCTGTGTCTGCATAGGTTTCCTCCGGGTGCTACGGTTTCCCCTACCTCTAAAAACACGTACATGTCCTGACCATGCCGGGTGTTTCTTCCGCGGTGTAAGTGGGGCACATGTGTTACTAAGACGGTTGCTACGGCAAGCTGGAGTTTTCCCTCATGTTTCCTTTTGATATTTGATGTTCTTCTTAAGTTTTTGCTGTTTATTTTTTTTATTTTGCGACATGGTATCTTTATCTGTAGCACTTTGAAGTTTCCTGGAAATGTAAGGTGCAATATGAATAAAAATAAACTATTCTTATTATGATCATTATCAATATTTTTCATAGAAGACGTTCACATTCTCTCATAGCAACTGACGAGCCAATCAGGGAGGAGGCTTGTCGCTCTAGCAAATTACAACAAATTACTGTTTATGGGTCCAATTTCAGATTCCCCCATTTCCTTTCCCCATTTAACAGACAGAATAATTAATGCATTACGTCAAAATTAACTCACAAATGTCCTTCTTTCCGTGTGCAGAAAAATGGACCTGCAGCGCAAAAAGGAATACCAGCAGGAAATCAAGGAGATGAGGCAGAGAGTGAAGGGACGACCACTTCTACTGGAGCAAGTGGCGACGGTAACACGCAGCAAGACTGGTTTATTAATGTTTACTAAAGCTGAGGTGCGTGATTTTCAAACTGCGACTGGAGGAAGCTGGTATTTCAGATCCCAGAGTGTCAGATTAACAACATACATGGCTCTTGTAAGTAGATTAGTACGTCATTTTTATTATTATAGAGCAGGTATGTCCAAACTAAGGTCCTCTGTGTCATCGTATGTGCTGTCTTGATAATAATAATAGTAATAATATCAAAAATTGTGTTTGCAGTATTTGCACAGTCAGAATAAGCAGTAAAAGTCAAAGTCAGTCAATATCAGTCAGATCCAAAAGAAATACAGTAGAACAAAGCAGATACAGTGCCTTGCGAAAGTTCGTATTGAACCTTTCAACATTTCGCCACATTTCAGGCTTCAAACATAAAGATATAAACATTTAATTTTTTGTCAAGAATCAACAACAAGTGGGACACAATCGTGAAGTGGAACAAAATGTATTGGATAATTTAAACTTTTTTAACTAATAAAAAAGTGGGGCGTGCAATATTATTCGGCCCCCTTGCGCTGCAGTTACAGCTGCAAGTCGCTTGGGGTATGTCTCTATCAGTTTTGCACATCGAGAGACTGGAATTCTTGCCCATTCTTCCTTGCAAAACAGCTCGAGCTCAGTGAGGTTGGATGGAGAGCGTTTGTGAACAGCAGTCTTCAGCTCTTTCCACAGATTCTCGATTGGATTCAGGTCTGGACTTTGACTTGGCCGTTCTAACACCTGGATACGTCTATTTGTGAACCATTCCATTGTAGCTTTGGCTTTATGTTTTGGATCATTGTCCTGTTGGAAGATAAATCTCCGTCCCAGTCTCAGGTCTTTTGCAGACTCCAACAGGTTTTCTTCCAGAATGGTCCTGTATTTGGCTCTATCCATCTTCCTATCAATTTTAGCCATCTTCCCTGTCCCTGCTGAAGAAAAGCAGGCCCAAAGCATGATGCTACCACCACCATGTTTGACAGTGGGGATGGTGTGTTCAGGGTGATGAGCTGTGTTGCTTTTACGCCAAACATATCGTTTTGCATTGTGGCCAAAAAGTTCGATTTTGGTTTCATCTGACCAGAGCACCTTCTTCCACATGTTCTGTGTGGGTTTCCTCCGGGTGCTGGGTGGTGCTGCACTGGGCGACCACTTCCCCCGACAGTGGCATTGCAGGATGGGTCAAATGCAGAAGATAAATTACCCTATGGCGTGTTATTGACGCAAAACTAACACATTAGTATAAGGCTCACTCCACACCAAACTGTATCAAAGTTGAAGATTTTAGATTTGCGTTTTTATTTATTTATTTTATTTTAGCATAGAGTTATTATTCATTTAGTGTGCTCTGTGCTCCTCATTACCGTTTTCCCGGCTGTGTTTTTGCAGAGAAACGCCAAACAGGCGGCGGAGAAGCGCTTCACCGAGGCTCTGCTGGGCTGTGATGTCACTCAGGATTTCATCGCCAAAAACGCAGCCAAATCCTCCTCCGCTCGAAAGGTCTCGTCCAGCGACAGCAAACTCAGGTACAGCTGCTCCACCACCAACAAGATGTCTGAATCTCTCCATCTGCGTATTACTCAATGTTCCCTCAACTATGGTAGAAATAGTTTCAGGTCATACTCTATACTGTGAACAGATCTAGTGTACTGAGAAATATAAGTCAATACACACAAGACGTAGAGATATATCTTTATTTGTTTATATTCAAATTTAATAATGTGGATTAGTGGCTCACAGCTTGAAAAACGAACAACAACAAAAATATTCAAATTATAACAAGAAGGTCCTTTATTTGCGGGGAATTATGGGGACATTTCATTTTGAGGAATACACATATACACATGGGGGCGACAGTGTGTATATGTGTATATATGGGGGTGGAGCACTGGTCTTTGGACCAGTGGGTTCGAGCCCACCACTGATGTCTGCTGGCGTTGTGTCTTTGGGCAAGACACTTAACCCCACTTTGCCCAAAGCCCCCGCTGAAAAACCAAGGCCATCTCGTTGATGACGGAGAAACCATCTTCCCGTGGACTCACCACCTGCAGGAGGATCAGATGGCCACCCCCCCGACCCAGAAATAGATTAATAAAGGGGGAGAAAATGACAAAAATGACATGACATTTACACATCAAGGCAAGCAGCGAACATCACTTCCACGCTCCTTATAGGCAAAGTGGGTTAAGTGTCTTGCCCAAGGACACAACGACATCAGACATCAGTGGGAATCGGTGGAGAAGGTCTCGTGGTGGGTTGGTAGAGTATTGGCCTTTGAGCCCACCACGAGATGGTGGGCTCGAATTTATGTCCTGTATTAGTTTCACACTTGAATCACACTGTATTGAAGAAATTAATGAACTTTTGAACAATATTCTAATGTTCTTTCCTAAAACCCACTTTCTCTTGTTGCCGCAGCGACAGAGACGAGCCTGAGATGGGCTACAAACCCGTGCACTTCAGAAAGATCTATCTGAACGAAGACGGCTCCGAGTCGGACCAGAACGAGAACCCGAGGACAGACCCGGACCGAGACCAGAGCAGCGGTCACCAATCTGAGGAGAACGAACCGCAAGAATCTGAGGAAAACTACTCTGATGACCACGAGGAGTTTTCAGACGACAGCAGAGAAGAGGAAGCCAAGTGTTAGGAGAGTAAGAAATATATCTATTACTTTTACTTTTACTACTACTAAATACTCTCATAGTCATAGAATGGAAAATCTTAAAGGAGCAGTTTGGAGAAATCTGGCCACAACTGGTACTGCAGCCTCTCCCACTCTCCCTGACTCAGGTTGCCAGATATGCTGAGGAATCCAGCTGGGACCATGAAATCTGAGTGTTGTAAAACCTATAACCAACACCTTTTTCACAAAGATAGAAATCCTGTTTTTTTTTTCTTGTTTTGTCGTTCATGATTTGAGAATTATAACGAGACTTTTTTTAGTTCTGAGGCCACATGGTATCTTACCAGTGAGATTAGCTCGACACAATGAGTTCTGGCGCCTGGATCACAGACTTTCTGATGGTGAAACGGTGGAGGGCATCCAAATGAAAACAATAATAACTACTACTGCTGTTGTCAGTTAAAGAAGTATTGGAAATAACATGTTTTATTAATGCCTTTGACAGATTATGGCCCTTTTAATGATGACTTGACATGAAAATTGAAGCAGAATATGTAGTTGATAAACATGGATGATGGACACAGATCTCTGTCGAGTGAAAGTGAGAAATAATTTTTGTAAACAAACAAAATTACAATGTAATTTGAAGCCAGGACATCGATAATGGGCGCTCATAATTATTCATACCAACATACTGTAAATATTTATGTGTTTTTATTTCATGCTAAAGATGCTGCTCTTCAGGGGAATGTCATTTAATACAGTTCATGTGTTTAGTTTTGTTAAAAAGTACAATACAAACAGGATATATATTTATTGTGAAGAAATGTTTAGCGGTGTGTGTGTGTGTGTGTGTGTGTGTGTGTGTGTTAATGCAAGTTGTGCATGGATCCTAGTTTTATTTTATTTAAAATCTTTAAAGGTATATAGGAGCATTTTCCCTAACTTTAGGAAAGAACCGCCCTCTCCACTTTTTGAATAAAAATTTTTGGTCTTATATCACCAGAATGATTGACAACTAGGACCAATACTCTCGATGATCCACGCGGAAGTAGAAAATCCTCATATATACCTTAAGTGTTTGTGAACTGTTGATGCAGTTAAGTCATTGTCCTCTAGAGGGCAGCAGACAGTAAGAAATACTTTACCAATGACTTTAACATGAAACATGCACAGGACGTACTGAGCACTTCAGACGTATTTATATGAATCTACCAAAAGTCAGATTTGTCTTTGTTTAGAGCTGTATTCAAACATTTAAACACCATTCTAACTCTGATTCCTACTGGGGTTTTTGAAGAAGAAGAATATCTGTCTGTTTCATACGGGGACTAAAATATACTCAGAGAATTGTGGGAAACGAGCGTGTCTGGTTCAATAAAATCAAATTACTGTTTATTTTGTGTCATGTTTTACTGTTTGTACTTTCATTTTGTCGTCATGTTTGAAATACAATTCTCAATGATACTAAAAACGAATTATTTTTTGCTGGAACGAGCAATTACCACATTTACTTTTATTATAGGAATGAGAGGGAACCAAATCACACTTTAGGTTCCTTCTCTCACTGTGCCTCTGGTGTTTCTCTTCTTTTCTGCCCACACAGAAGGGTCTAAGGACAGTGGGGATGGTCCTGGACATGTTAGACACTTGGAGACGACTGTGAAGATCTGTGTGAATCTCTGCAAAGCTGTCGGGTCCAGAATCGACCCAAGAACAAAAATGCTTTGATGGCTTTTGCAATTTAAGGCAAAATACAGGGATTTGATTTAACGAACGCTTGGACTCACACAGTCTTCTTCAAGTTCACACCTCCAGAGTAAAAGGACAAATCCAGCTGCAAAAATCTTAGTGAAAACAATGTGATAATTACACAACTGCACAGAGACTATTTTCAGGCAACGGAAAACATCTTCCTCTTTGTGCAGTTTGAGTTTTATTGTTATTTTGTGCCTGTGTTTATGTCTGTCGGTTGTATTCTGTGCAGCACTTTGTAAACTTTGGACTCATTTATCAAAGGATTAGCTCGCCTTAGATCTGGAGCAAACTCATTTATCAGGAAGAAATAAACCGAAATTATTTTCCGTTTAGCTCCTGGATTGATACATAAGGCCCTTTGTCTTTGTGACGTGTGCTGTACCATTGAACCACGTCACATCCTCAAAGTCAAAACCATAGTCTGCATATAAATAGACAATGATAACCCGCTAACTCAATGGGGAAGTGCTCATGGAGTAAGTTTTGCTCCAACTAGCTCAGGCTCCACATTGAAAAGTAAACTCCTCTCGCTCAGGACCCTTTTGTGTCAGATTCACCACTTTCAAGTTTTCAAAAGCCATTCAAAAATTGACCAATCGGGTGCTTTCTTTCGCGGGTGGAAACTTCTGACTGCCTTAGCAAAACAGCTAGCAGCTAGCTTAGGGCAATGTCAGCAGTCGTCCCACTCCTAGTAAACGGTCGAGCAAATCAATCTGGAAAGACTCAAGACAAAGGTTGAGTTAGAATGATGTTTATTGGAATATTTCCCTATGAACCCGGCAGACGCATGATGAGGTACTGATACTATAATGTATACTAATACTATAATGTAGTTAGTTATTGTATTTTAGATTTGGTGATTAGACCCTGGCAGAAATATTTAATGACGTCTGCAGCAAGGAATCTAAAAGAGAAGATGAGTGCTAACCTCAGCGCCGAGACCTAGATCAGGTGAGGGCAAACTACTCCTGAGGGCCACAACGGAATATCGTCCGGCTGTCGGGGCCGGACCTAATTTTCAATGTTTTTTTACAGGCTTCATACTTATTTGTAAAAAATGCGGCTCCATTGCTCTGCATGCGGCACAAAGGAATTTTACAGTCATTATACGATATCTTTTATAAACTGAGGGGGGGCTAATCCAAAGGTTTTCCAGCACTGGCCCAGACCCTGGTTCTGGAGTCCACCGAGGCCTAAACCCTGGTGTCGAAGGAAACTGAGCCGATAACTTGAGGATACTCCAGCGATGGGGAGGAGGAGGGTTGCTGAATGAACAGCAGCCTGCTTGATGCAAGGACTGAGCGGCTCTGTGCAGGTGTGTAGCAGAGAGAGGAACCTTGTCTCTGAGTCAGAATTTCTGATGCCGCTGCATAACTGAGAGGAAGAGAAGGAGCTTTTGTACCTGAAGCCATGAGGCCGTGTACTCGGATACATCTGCTGCAGGATACAGTTACATTTCACAGCATATTATGTGTTTGTGACAATAATAAGAAACCGTAACATTCTGTCAAAACCAACATTCTCCAAACATGCATGAAATAACCACCAACACCAGCCTTTATTTTAAAAATATACTTTAATACAACAGCTGCATATAAATATTAAAATATACATTATACAGGTGTACTGAACACTCACACAAAACCAGAGAATAATATTAGGCTTCTATTTGTACGGCACTTCTTGAAATGTATTTTTTGTCTTATTTTTAATTACTGACAGAGTACATACAAGTGTAAATGCAGGTCCAAAGAAAATCTATTATTACGGTGTCGTATCGTGAGACAAACAGGAAAAGACTGTACAATATTTGACAAATGGCAGAGGAATGTTCTCAGGTTTTTCCCATTTTGTTTTTGGAGATAAAAGCAGGATTGATTTTGGTCACTTTTTCCAAACCGCTCCTGCTTTTTCCACCTTGGATTCGAGACAGAGACTTTGACGGGTTTGAGTTCTGACTGTGATTCTTGGAGACGCACAAAACAAAAGATAAATGTACCTATGTAGAGAAATGTCCCTGTGTTTTATAGTCTCAAGCCTTAGGCAAGAGACCAGAGAGAGGGAGACCAGAGAGAGGGAGACCAGAGAGAGGGAGAGACCAGAGAGAGGGAGACCAGAGAGAGGGAGACCAGAGAGAGGGAGACCAGAGAGAGGGAGACCAGAGAGAGGGAGAGAACAGAGAGAGGGAGAACAGAGAGAGGGAGACCAGAGAGAGGGAGAGACCAGAGAGAGGGAGACCAGAGAGAGGGAGACCAGAGAGAGAGAGACCAGAGAGAGGGAGACCAGAGAGAGAGAGAACAGAGAGAGGGAGAACAGAGAGAGGGAGACCAGAGAGAGGGAGACCAGAGAGAGGGAGACCAGAGAGAGGGAGACCAGAGAGAGGGAGACCAGAGAGAGGGAGACCAGAGAGAGGGAGACCAGAGAGAGGGAGACCAGAGAGAGGGAGAACAGAGAGAGGGAGAACAGAGAGAGGGAGACCAGAGAGAGGGAGAACAGAGAGAGGGAGACCAGAGAGAGGGAGAGACCAGAGAGAGGGAGACCAGAGAGAGGGAGAACAGAGAGAGGGAGACCAGAGAGAGGGAGACCAGAGAGAGGGAGAACAGAGAGAGGGAGACCAGAGAGAGGGAGACCAGAGAGAGAGAGACCAGAGAGAGGGAGACCAGAGAGAGGGAGAACAGAGAGAGGGAGAACAGAGAGAGGGAGAACAGAGAGAGGGAGACCAGAGAGAGAGAGAGACCAGAGAGAGGGAGACCAGAGAGAGAGAGACCAGAGAGAGAGAGAGACCAGAGACAGACCAGAAAGAGACCAGAGAGAAAGAGACAGAGAGAGAGAGACCAGAGAGAGAGAGAGAGAGACCAGAGAGAGAGAGACCAGAGAGAGACCAGCGATAGAGACAAGAGAGAGACCAGAGGTTGGGGTTAGGGAGACCATCCATCCATCCATTTTCTTCCCTTTAATCCATTTCTGGGTCAGGGGGGTGGCAATCAGAGATGCCACCCAAGTCTCATAGCACCAGCCCCTCTCTGACCCTCTGCAGGTGGTGAGTCCACAGGAGGACGGCTGCTCTCTGAGTGTGAGCATAGCCTTGATCTTTCAGTGGGGGCTTTGGGCAAAGTGGGGTTAAGTGTCTTGCCCAAGGACACAACGACAGCAGTCATCAGTGGGAGTCGGTGGAGAAGGTGCAGAGGTGGGAATTGAACCCACAACCTTCTGGCCTTATGGCCAATGCTCTACCAACTGAGCTAATGTCGCCCCACCAGTCGAAATCCAAAAATTTGTGTAAAAAAATATCCCAAAGGAAATCAATGCTAAATAGTGAACTTCGAAATTCTGTCCATCCATCCATCCATTTTCTACCCTTTAATCCATTTCTGGGTCAGGGGGGTGGCAGTCAGAGATGCCACCCAAGTCTCATAGCACCAGCCGAAATTCTGTCTGATATTCTTATTATTTCCTAAAGGCACCATTTTGCTTCAGAGTTGGCTGGAAACAGCTGCAGCTCGAGTCCTGACTAGAACCAGGAAGTCCTCTCACATTAGTCCTGACTGTTCCGGTTGCCATGACAAGGAGGATCCAAATCGGGCGAAAACGTCAGGAAACGGTAAGGAAAGCAACCTCCAGGCTTTCTGTATTAGCTTTGTTAGCATAGCACCCTGGGGACGTTCTTTGGGGCGAAGAGAACGCAAAACAGATCTTAAAGTAAATGTAGGTTACTTTAAAAAACGTTTTTGGTTTGCCCCGCCCATGATACTTTCCACAGCTTCCTGATTGGTCAAAATTAATTCAAATCTTTAAGACCCCTTGTCATTGGTTTAACTATCCGGTTTGTTGAAAGGCTAACTGGTAGCAAGCTAACAGTATGTTGCTATGGTTACTAGCGTTTGCGCTGCTATACTTCTCAACCCCATTTCTAAACTAAAAGATAGTTTAAAGAACAGTGACATAGAAAAAGGCATTATTATTATTATTATTAATAAATCTTGTTAGAGTGAGCTAATGCTGCTAAAACAACACTATGCTAGCTTGTTTGATGCTGAATAGCCGTGACGCACAGCTGTGGTTCAGGAGCCGAAACTCTTTTGAAACCGCAGGCCGGAGTGGGACGTCCCGCCGCAGGTCGTACCGGTCCCACCAGTGTCACCTTCCAAACCCGAAACTCCCACCGCTTTAAAAAGAGACGGCGGATAAAGACAGTACAGATCTGTCTCATGTGCAATTACAGTAGCATAACGTTTAATTGTATAGCACAGTTCTTACACAAGGCAACGCAAAGTTTAAAAAAAAATCATACGGTATTAAATAATCACAGTGCATTCAAAAAACTGTGTGTGAGTGTTTTAAATCTGGATTATCAACTGTATTTTTGCGCTTTTTTTGTATTTATATTCTAGATCTTGTGTGTCTGTGTTTTTGTATGTATCCCCCGCGTATCACGGATGAATAAAGTTATTTGAATTGAATTGATTTTAGCTGCATAAATCTGAAATACTGCTTTCCCAGTGTTTTCTAAATTAAAATGGTTTTGTTTGTGGGTTTGTAACCTGATAAAAAGGGGCAGAAGTTCCACTGTAAATGTGTGTCAATCCAGAAAAAAAAACCCTGTTGGATCAGATTTGAGCGTTTCTGGGATGTGTGTAAGGCTGATATCCCGAGCTTTACCCTCAGGACGCAGCAGCTGTCACTAACAGGAGTCTGTTTCACACCTGGGAATCAAACCGACACCCTTTGGCACCGAAGACACACTCCACCAACTCAGCCACTGCCACCGGAGAAAGACTGGGGCTTTCACTGACTGACAAAAACACCACTTGTTTATGTGCCTGAATGTACAGCTGCTTTAAAACTAAAAAAATGTGTTTCTCGGTGCGTGGAGCTACTTTTTGCTAAGGATTCGCAGACACATTAGTCCAGTTCTCAGGTCTCTGCGCTGGCTTCTTGTGGCTCAGAGAATAGAGAATTTAATGGTTTCCTCAATCATTTGGTAGATCACATTTTGAGTCACTATATCTACTTTGAGCATGGTTGGAACTGAAATCTGCCTCTTTGGAGCTTCTCACTTGGTTTTAGGCACTTTTACCATCAAACTGCATCTCAACCATTTGGTAAAGGCCTATGATGAAAATAACAACATTGGAGTTAAAAACATTAGTGTTATTAGTGTCCTACATCTTAGATAATACAAAAAAGAAAAAAATGCACCGCTTTCTTCAAGGAGTGAATGATAAAGGGTTAAAGCTGCTCTGTCTCTCTGTTCTGGGACACAGAGGAGCACAGGGACTGGCCTCCTGCTGGGACTCTGAGGAGCACAGGGACTGGCCTCCTGCTGGGACTCTGAGGAGCACAAGGACTGGCCTCCTGCTGGGACTCTGAGGAGCACAGGGACTGGCATCCTGCTGGGGCTCTGAGGAGCACAGGGACTGGCCTCCTGCTGGGACTCTGAGGAGCACAGGGACTGGCCTCCTGCTGGGACTCTGAGGAGCACAGGGACTGGCCTCCTGCTGGGACTCTGAGGAGCACAGGGACTGGCCTCCTGCTGGGACTCTGAGGAGCACAGGGACTGGCCTCCTGCTGGGACTCTGAGGAGCACAGGGACTGGCCTCCTGCTGGGACTCTGAGGAGCACAGGAACTGGCCTCTTGCTGGGACTCTGAGGAGAACAGGGACTGGCCTCCTGCTGGGACTCTGAGGAGCACAGGGACTGGCCTCCTGCTGGGACTCTGAGGAGCACAGGGACTGGCCTCCTGCTGGGACTCTGAGGAGCACAGGGACTGGCCTCCTGCTGGGACTCTGAGGAGCACAGGGACTGGCCTCCTGCTGGGACTCTGAGGAGCACAGGGACTGGCCTCCTGCTGGGACTCTGAGGAGCACAGGGACTGGCCTCCTGCTGGGACTCTGAGGAGCACAGGGACTGGCCTCCTGCTGGGACTCTGAGGAGCACAGGAACTGGCCTCCTGCTGGGGGCAGTCTGGGCCTCACTGCTTGGACAGCTGCCTCCGTAACTCGGCAGCAGAATAAGAAAATAGATGGATGTTTCCTCTCTCTCTTGTCCTCTCCTCTCTCTCTCTCTTCTCAGCTCTCTCCTCTCCACTCTCTCTCTCTCCTCTCCTCTCTCTCTCTCTTCTCAGCTCTCTCTTCTCCTCTCTCTCTCTCCCTCTCCTCTCTCTCTCCTCTCCTCTCTCTCTCTCTTCTCAGCTCTCTCCTCTCCTCTCTCTCATCTCTCTCCTCTCCCTCTCCTCTCTCTCTCCTCTCTCCTCTCCTCTCTCTCATCTCTCTCCTCTCCCTCTCCTCTCTCTCTCCTCTCTCCTCTCCTCTCTCTCATCTCTCTCCTCTCCCTCTCCTCTCTCTCTCCTCTCTCCTCTCCTCTCTCCCTCTCTTCTCCTCTCTTGTATCCGTGGGCCTCTTGAACTCTTCATATATAAGCCTTGTATTTACACGCCGGTTGTTTGGTGGCGTTCGGGTTCATTTGTCTGAACACAGAAGCATAAGTCTCCAGCAGCTTCAAAGCCGCCAGTGGAGACCCAGAGTAAACAGAGACTGGCAGCGTGTTTGTGGAAGCCAGAAAAGAGAGGGAGAGAGCGAGAAAAAAGCCTTGTTTGAACACGAGATCAGCCGCAAAACACAAATACATGTATATACGAGTCGTCACAAAGTCGCTCAGAGAGGAACAGAGGAGATACTGAAGTGGTCTCATGGTATAATGTGGTTTTAATATGGGGTTTTTGAAATGGACTGAAAATTAGACTATATCACGCCTAATTTTACACATTTTTATGTCTGGGTTGAAGTATTGTTGGGCTTGAAAGACCACAGATCCACATACACACGCAAAGACACACATACACAGAGACACACACGCACAGATACACACACACACGACACGCAAAGACACACACACAGATGCACGGACGCACACGCACACAGTTTTCTACCCATTAGTAAGTAGTTGTGTGAAGCCATATTATCAAATCTTAATACAGGCCTGAAATTGACAAGCCCTGGTTAGCCCCGCCCATGCTCACATCTGCAGCTCCCTGATTGGTCAAAATATTACAAAATAAATTCAAATCCTTGAAGCCCCTCGTGATTCCAGCAAAGCTTACTGGTTATAGCTACGCCATGGGGAGCGACTTGTTTTAGTTTTCAATGTTATAAATAAACTGTCTTTTAAAAATGAAATACATATTAAGTTTAGAATCTCCCCTTTAACATCTAAAGTTAACCTGTGGATGAGGTTCTTTCTCATCTCTGATTGGTAAAAAGCTGCCAGCTGAGCCACCTTGCAAAACATCTGACGTCCCCCACCGAGAATGACACAACCCCTAATGATGAGTGGTCAAAAACGTCATTTAAAACCCTCATAATATACCCAAAAAATCCCAAAAGCTATGGCTAGGTCTGTGTGTGTCAACTTTCAAGCAGAACTATATCTATAGATTTCTTTTATCTTTTTGAAACAAGATACATTTGTTTTGTCCCATCTGCAAATCTTGTTTTAAGGCAGTCAAAATGTGCTAAAATTAGGCTACACTAAGCCAAATTTGAGCTATTTTTGACTTTTTTTCCATGACTTTTTGCAGTGCATGGTCTGCTTTTTCTCAGGCGGGACATTGGTCTTGTTTTCGGTCCCTCCGGAGGCAGATAAAAACACTCCTTCTGGGAAACCCGTTCTGGAATGTGGGAGGGAGAAGAAATGGCGACAGTTCCGCAAAAGCCCACCCCTCGGACAATGACTTCTTTATGGGATTCCAGTGAAAGGACAATTTCTATGGGTGAAAGTGATGTCACATAACAGGGGAAAGTCTTCATGATCCGGTTTTATTCTGTCTCCGGCTTCAAAACAAGCTCAGGCACTTCCTCGTTCTTGTTTTCTACAAATGATTATCTGAAACTATGAAAATGTCTTTAAAGAGTTTAGTATTGAAGTGTATACATTAAAATACACCTCCATCTGGTGGCCAAAGAGAGGAACTGCACTATTCGATCCTTCTCTGATCCTTCTACATGTTTTTTTCTATGTCTTTGTTGTTGTGTGTCATTGTCGCTTTTTCACCTGGATTTCTTTTTCATATTATTATAATTATTATGACTGTTTTTGTCTCCACAAATACATTTTTATTAGTTTTATTTTATTTATTTGTTTGGAGAAGACCATCGAGGGGCTTCGATAAATTACACAAAATGAGAGATTAAGGCAGATAGTAAAGCAAACATACACACACAAAAGACAACACACACACACACAAAAACGCAAAACACACATACACACAAACAAAAGAAAACACACACATATATATACACACACACACAGTCACACACACAGACACACACAAACACAAAAGACAAAACACACATGCACACACACATACACTCACACACAGACCCTTAACGCACACACAAACACATAACGCACACACAGACACACAACACACACACAGACAGGCTAGTAATAATAGTACATATCATTACTCTATCATTATTTAGGTTCGTCAGGTTTTATTATTACTATTATTATTATTATCATGATTATTATTATTATTATCATGATTATTATTATTATTATCATGATGATTATTATTATTATCATGATTATTATTATTATTATCATGATTACAGGTGTAAACTAGCGCTGATGTTATAACCTGGAACATATCTCCTTAAATCTAATGTTTATTCCACTCTGTAACAGATAAAAACCACCGGACCAATCGTACCGAACACATGAAGTGCAGATTATATTTGACATTTGTGGAATGAGAACCATAAGGAAACAAACGCCAGACAGCACATCTTGGATTAATCCTGTAGCAATTCCACAAATCTATTTTTATCCAGCTTTCTCATTCGACTTCTTTCACTTCTTTTGTTTTTCTACTTGTCGTTTCTGAGCTAGATCTTGCGTCTGGGTTGTATATCAGTGCGGACACATTAACCTAATTTAAATGTTAGTTTTTGTGGTATTCTGTGATGATAATAACAATAACTAGACTTTGGCCTGTTGTGTGTCTGGAGCGGTACAGTGTGTATAAATCTGCCTCTGCATAAACGTCAGAGCATAATGATTACAGTTTGATTTGAGAGCCTGGAGACCGCACTTTTGCCTCATTGTCTGACTGTGGATAAGTGCTCCGCAGAGAAACATTGTAAAAACTCAAGTTGTGCTTTGTCCACTTAACGCCTCCCTCAAGTATGTTTGGATTGAAGACCCGGGAATCTACCTTCGCCCTTTGCTTACAAAAGACTATTAACGTTAATTTGAAATAATAACGGCAAGGTTTTTGTGAATTTAAGTCAGGGGTGTGAAACTGGGCCTCAAAGATGAGTCCGGTCTTAACCTGAAGACTTGAGGAAATGGCTAGAGTCTGGTGTTCTCCTGCTTGGTTGGAATGAAAACCTGCAGCCACACTGGCCCTTTTATGGCAAAGTTTTCTTGCTAAATGATTTGGGCATTTAATTAGTATTATTGATTATTTTGTATACAATTATACGATTATACAAATACTTACTGTACATAGGAGTACAGTGTAATGGTCAGGAATCTGGTGTCCTCCTGCTTGGTTAGAATGAAAACCTGCGTGTTAGTACAAGAGTCTGGTGTGCTCCTGCCTGGTTGGAATGAAAACCTGCGTGTAATGGCTAGATTCTGGTGTGCTCCTGCTTGGTTAGAATGAAAACCTGCGTGTAATGGCTAGATTCTGTTGTGCTCCTGCTTGGTTAGAGTGAAAACCTGCGTGTTAGTACTAGAGTCTGGTGTGCTCCTGCCTGGTTGGAATAAGAACCTGAGTGTTATAACTAGAGTCTGGTGTGCTCCTGCTTGGTTAGAATGAAAACCTGTGTGTAATGGCTAGATTCGGGTGTGCTCCTGCTTGGTTGGAATGAAAACCGGCGTGTAATGGCTAGATTCTGGTGTGCTCCTGCTTGGTTAGAATGAAAACCTGTGTGTAATGGCTAGATTCTGGTGTGTTCCTGCTTGGTTATAATGAAAACCTGTGTGTAATGGCTAGATTCTGGTGTGCTCCTGCTTGGTTAGAATGAAAACCTGTGTGTAATGGCTAGATTCTGGTGTGCTCCTGCTTGGTTAGAATGAAAACCTGGGTGTCTAGATTCAGGTGTGCTCCTGCTTGGTTGGAACGAAAACCTACGTGTAATGGCTAGATTCTGGTGTGCTCCTGCTTGGTTAGAATGAAAACCTGCGTGTAATGGCTAGATTTTGGTGTGCTCCTGCTTGGTTGGAACGAAAACCTGTGTGTAATGGCTAGATTCTGGTGTGCTCCTGCTTGGTTGGAACGAAAACCTGCGTGTAATGGCTAGATTCTGGTGTGCTCCTGCTTGGTTAGAATGAAAACCTGTGTGTAATGGCTAGATTCTGGTGTGCTCCTGCTTGGTTGGAACGAAAACCTGCAGCCACACCGGCCCCTTTGACACTCCCCTCGTGACTAGCGTTTGGGGTGGGAGGGGGCATTCGATTCCAACGGTCATGTGACTATGCAAATGTCGTCGTTTATTGCAAAGTTTTCTTGCTCAATGATTTGTACATTTAATTCATATTTTGGTATTATTGATTATTTTTAACAAATACTTACTGTACATAGGAGTACAGTGTAGTGGTCAGTGGTGAACAACAATTAATTTGGTGAAAAATGTGAGTTAAACGTAAAGCTTTCATATAATTGTTTCAGTATAAAACTAAGGTTAATTTGGAAACACTATTTTTATATTTTTGGTAAATGACTTAAAAAGTACAAAGTCACAATCTTTGACATGAGTTGGTATTAGTACATTTTGTTCAATTTTCTCAATAGTAAGTACATTAAATTCACCTTTTATTACAAACTTTAATTTAAAACACACAATCATAATTTTTCAAAAGTCTGTCTTTTTTGCCCTATTTTAAAAAATCATTTTTTTCCAGCCTTCAATGCAGGACAACATATTTAGAATTTGGAACAATAAGGGACTTAAATGTATAGGTGACTTTTTTTCAGGGGGAATTTGCATCATTTGAGCAATTAACTCGGAAATTTGGTCTTCCACCGTCTCATTTTTTTAGATATCTGCAACTTACGCATCATGTTAAAGATGCAATTCCAACTTTCCCTCATAAGCCACCAAATAGTCTTCTCGAAAATACTTTTACCTGTTCATTGAAGAAGAAAGGAGCAATTTCATCAATCATTAAAATGTTGGGCATTTCATCTTTTCCCTCTGGTTCTAAAATTCAGAAGTTATGAGGGGAAGACCTCCAGATGACTATAGATGATGATTTATGGGCTAGTATTTTAAAGCAAGTTCATTCTTCCTCTATGTGTGCCCGTCACTCCCTGATTCAATTTAAGATTGCGCATCGTGTGTATGTTTTGGTCTTGTGTTAACCTTGAGGTATATTGGAGAGGTATCTTTGAGGCTTTGTCTACAGTTTTAGAGGTCCGAATTACTCCAGACCCTTTAATAGCCTTATTTGGAATCATACCTGATGGGCTTCAACTCCCAGCTGAGAGCTACAAGGTGGTTGCTTTTAGCACTCTATTGGCTCGCCGCCTCATTCTTTTAAAGTGGAAGGATCCTATGCCGCCTTCTGTGACACATTGGATTAGGGACGTCATTTCTAATCTCAGACTGGAAAAAATAAGATATGCAATTTGTGGTTCTGAGAAAAAGCTTGGCAATATATGGAAACCCTTTATAACATTCTTTGAAAAGCCAATAACTCAGGTTTACCCTTGATGTTTGTTTTGTTTTGTTGTACGTTTCTTTTGTCTGACTTCCAGGTCTTTAATAGACTGACGTTTAACTATATTCGAGTGCAATGAATCGGTGTGGTTTGTGTGGTATATGTGAATTGGTGACAGTCCGGTGGGTGGGTGGGGGGGGGTCGGGTTTTCTTTTGTTTTGTTTATTAATTTGTAATGTGAAAAAGCAAGAAATATATTTAAACACGAAAACACACAAACAAAAGTGAGTGTAGTATTGTGTGGTGCCACAATTATTATGTATGTATGAAAAAAATATATATATATAAAAAGCAAATTGTAAACGTTTCACATGTGTTTTACTCTCATAAACTAAATATTTATTCCACTGTATTAATAATCACACCGGGGACGTTTAATACTTTCCTTTTTTTTGGGGGGGGGGGGGGATTTTCTAAGATGTGGAGGC
Organism: Knipowitschia caucasica; assembly: GCA_964034765.1. Taxonomy (NCBI): domain Eukaryota; kingdom Metazoa; phylum Chordata; class Actinopteri; order Gobiiformes; family Gobiidae; genus Knipowitschia; species Knipowitschia caucasica. Next base: position 45,528,723 of record OZ035825.1, read on the forward strand.
ACTAATAACACCATTTTGTTTCATGTTTTTTTTTAACCCCTATTTTTTTTTTAATTACAGGCCTTTACCAATGAGGTCGATTTCAGTTCCAAGCTTCAAGTAGATACAGAGACTCAAAAAGTGATCCACCAAACGATTGAGGAAACCATTGAAGGGTTAAACACAAAAATTCTTCTTTGTATTAGGTCAGAGTCGCAGTTTCCCGACAGAGCAAAAAGAGCGAAGAGAGAAACCTCGCTCCCAGTTTAATCCGGAATCAACAAAAAGTGCTCTGTCTGTGTTTGGCTTTCCCACACTTCAGTCTGTAATTTACCCAAAAAAGAGGAATATTTCCAGTGGCTGATGGACCAGAGCCTTCCGCTTCCTTTGTAGAGATGCAGTCAATATTTACCCCTGCACTATTTCTACACCTAAAGCACCTTCAGACCGTAGAAAGTCTCGTTATTTCTCTGCGGATTCAAAAACTCGTGGAACAGAGAACTGAAAATTTTAGAATGAATCAAGATTTACAGTAGTGTTATGTAAGATTTTTATGTCAAGTCCTCATTAAAGGGCCCTAATCTGTCAAAAAGCATGAATAAAACCTGCTCTTTTCCAATACTTCTTGAACTGATAACAGTAAATCAGAGGTATTTGGATCTCAAAATTAGTTTTACAGCCACTAAAACTTGTATGTCCCGCCCTCCACCGTTTCACCAATCAGAAAGTCCGTGATCCGGTTTGCCAGAACTCACCGCGTCAAGCTAATCTCTCTGGTAAAGTACCGTGTAGCCGCAGAACTAAAAAAGGTCTCGTTATGATTCTCAAACCATTAACGACAAATGTGCAACGATGACACCCACAGTGGGACTAATAAAGGAATGTCTTATCTTAGTGGTTAGTTGTTGAATAAGGCCATGTATAATAAGGACTAATAAGTGATTAATAACTAATTAACTAATAGCAAATTAACCATAAATTATACACTAGTTATTGAGGGTTAAACTTAAGCATGACCCAAAAAAAAAAAAATCTGGACCAATGAATACAAAAACACACATTTTCCCCAAAGTCATAAAAATTGCCGGAGAAGCCCAACTCTATAAACAATATATAATTACTAAATGTAAGTAATGCAGATTTATCACAGCGTTTGGAAAGAGGAAATCTGCTTTCCAGAGAAAATACAACAAAAAAAATTGTTTTGAGCAACATCTTGGAGCGAAGCCTAGAACGGATCATTGAGCAGCTGAAAAATGAGAAATCCACTTTCGACAAGCGCTAACCGTCCCACAGAGCTCCCCCGGCTACTGTTTCCAGATCAGGTTTTAAGTCTCAGGGAAAATATTTGCTTTGACTTTTAGTACGTGACAAATGGAGCCTTATTTCCTGAACCCGAGTGTTCGACGGAGGGCAACGTACACAGCAGCCGTGCGGAGAAAAAGAGATAAAATGTATTACTACTGTTGCATTTGCTGTGGTTAAAAATGCAACGTGATACTTCTTCGTCCATAAAACAAGTGAGTATGTGATTATGTGTGTCGAAAGCCCCGTTTCCACCAGCCCCTACTCGGCTCTCCGTGAAGTTAAGGTCAAAAGGAGGCGGGTCTAACCGGTGATGGCGATCAAATATTCTCTCTATCGACACAATTTAAAAAGTACCTGAATAAATGTGATAAATGTGACAAAAAGACTGTACTAAACTGTATTTGTATAACATTAAATCTATATTTCGCTTTTTGATCTACATATTAAAGGGGAAATTGTAAGTCTATCAAATATTTTTCCAATGGCACTTGAACTTTTCATATGTGGTAGAGAAGATGTGTCAAAAGCCCCGTTTCCACCAACCCTACTCGGCTCTTCTTCTTTACTTTATTAAAAGTCACAAGGAGGCGGGTCAAATATTGCGCTTTCTCAACACTCACAATTTTAAAGGTACCTGAATAAATGTGATACCCATAGGTACAAATAGACTCAATACTGTATTTACCTGCTTGACTACATTTTGTGCTGCAATTTCTGGACTTTTTCTACTTCTTTGTACCCTGCGGCTTATATAGCGATGCGGCTAATATGTGTATTTTTACTTTTGTTGAGATCGGCTGTTGTCAGAGCAGAGTTTACACTGCAATAAGTAATGAAAAATAAGTCAAAAATTGCTCAAATTTGGCCAAATGTATCAACATTTTAGCACATTCTGATTCAACCACTCGATTCAAGCAATTACCCCAAATGTAATCACTTTTTGCAGTTTATGGACTGATTATTTTGACTCCATCAAGTTTTAGCAGCTACAGGACACTTGTTTATGGAGGTGAATGAGTCATGGAAGCTAACCATCCATCCATCCATTTTCTACCCTTTAATCCATTTCTGGGTCAGGGGGGTGGCAGTCAGAGATGCCACCCAAGTCTCATAGCACCAGCCCCTCACTGACCCTCTGCAGGTGGTGAGTCCACAGGAGGACGGCTGCTCTCTGAGTGTGAGCATAGCCTTGATCTTTCAGTGGGGGCTTTGGGCAAAGTGGGGTTAAGTGTCTTGCCCAAGGACACAACGACAGCAGTCATCAGTGGGAGTCGGTGGAGAAGGTGCAGAGGTGGGAATTGAACCCACGACCTTCTGGGCTTAAGGCCAATGCTCTACCAACTGAGCTACTGTCGCCCCGGAAAGCTAACCATTAAACTGTTAAACACCTTGTCATTATAATAAGCTTATATTCAAATGCGGCTTATATGTGGACAAAACTGATTTAGTTTTAAAATGTAGCTGATGTGGCTGAAAGTACGATATCTTCTAGCTTATCTGGACTGGACGTTTTCTCCAATGTTGAGCTGAATAAGCAGCCGGTTTCACCAACTCAAGCCGTGTATTTAAGTCTTTTGACAAAATGACCTTCATCCACTGCCGACGATCTCCTCAAGACGTCTCTTAATCACAGAGTTTCAAAGCGTCGGGCTCTTGCAAAACCACCCATTACCCCCGGCTCCAGACTACAGCCAGAACCCCAGTTAGAAGTCTCCGTCTCCACTGCAAAGAATGACTTGAATTCAAAAATAATATGTTTATATATGCTTAAAAAAAAGGCTATTTCTGATTACTTACTTTGGGCTATGGGGGTGCCCAGGCTGGTGAAGAGTACTAAAGTAGCAATACAGTAGTAGCAAAGTTACCCATAAGCATGTATGAAATGGGAAAAATCAATGTTAAAAGTGTGTATGACAGGTTTTCATTATCCATCCATCCATTTTCTACCCTTTAATCCATTTCTGGGTCAGGGGGGTGGCAGTCAGAGATGCCACCCAAGTCTCATAGCACCAGCCCCTCACTGACCCTCTGCAGGTGGTGAGTCCACAGGAGGACGGCTGCTCTCTGAGTGTGAGCATAGCCTTGATCTTTCAGTGGGGGCTTTGGGCAAAGTGGGGTTAAGTGTCTTGCCCAAGGACACAACGACAGCAGTCATCAGTGGGAGTCGGTGGAGAAGGTGCAGAGGTGGGAATTGAACCCACGACCTTCTGGCCTTAAGGCCAATGCTCTACCAACTGAGCTACTGTCGCCCCCCTTAGGTTTTCATTATTATTATTTTAAATTAATGTATGGTTTAATCCTGGTTAAAATTGTAATTACAGTTTTACACAAATAATGCTTGTGGAGAAAAGTGAGGAAATAGGTTTAATTTTACAGGAAGTAGAGCGGAGGCCAACAACTGATGACATCACACTGGGACAGAATTCTTAAAGTTTGACAAATATCATAATAAACACACTTTTATTCACTCGACTAATTCACCTTGTAATGTCATTCCTTAAAATAGTCATTTCTGTGGACATTGGAGACGTCTTGGTCCGGTTTATTACAGGGTTGCCTAGTAACATCCCGACTATGACGTCATCAATCAAAACCTGGAAGTAAAAATATGGCCACACTGGGGTGAATTCTGAAAAATAATTAGCTAAATCACATGTATTGATGTTAACTGTGTCCAACCTGTCATACACGCTTTAAAGCTGGGTTACCTGACTTTTCTGTATTCTAAATTATCCATGTTTTTTATTCCCAAAAAGGTAAAAAAAAGAAAAAAAAATGGAAAAAAGGTTGTGAATAAATCAGATAATAAATCTTAACTCTAACTATATCTCTGGTCTTTATCTTTTGCATAATTGTTTAAAAGAGCTATTTTAATCCATGCCTGTGAAAACTATTCACATCCTTCAATTGATGTGGCTTGAAAGTTAGGTACCCCAGCTTTAACTGCAACCACATAGGATGATTTAATTCACACCATAAGAAACAATTACGAATAATAGTTTAAATTCAAGTCATCCTTTTCACAGAGTTTTCTTTGTGATGATTTGCATTTCTCGTTTTCCAGATAAAGTAGCACCAGAGAAGACAGAAGCAACGATAGCTTTGTCTTTACTTCACAAGAAGCGTCGAAAGGTGCTTGGGTTTCTCTTTTTTACCACAGTGCAAAACTCAAAGGGAACTATTCATTTTTGTCCGATTATATTTAGAGACCTCGGACGTAGTGGTCTACAACTCCAGCAAAGAAAACACCATTCATTGACAAAAAAACCAAAAGAAAAAAGGCATATTTTTCCATTAAAAAGGTGACGCCCACTGTGTGAGCTGTCGTCATGACAGCAACAAATCAACCAAAACAACAAATTATGAACTTATTTGCTTTTTCTAGCTCTACAAATGTGTTTTTCTCTATTTGCAAAAAAGGTGCGCTACATATTAAAACCAGGGGCAGAGCAGAGAGCAGCGGAAAAATTTAGGATTTTCAATAAATAAAACAAAAGCTAAATATATGTGCATGTACTTCAGAGCAGGTCCAAACTGAAAAGTAGATGGATAAGAGACATAAGAAAGTCGTAGCAAATGTATGTGAATAAATGTAATACAATTTAAATTATCAAATTAATAATACAAATTTAATAAACTTGATCAAATTTAATTAAATGTAATAACAATTTATTCAAATTAATTACATTCAAATCAATTAAACTTGATAAGTTCAAGTAAACATAATAAATTCAATAAAATAATTATTATTTCAAACTTTCCAGAAGTAGCTTTCAATAATTCAATGAATCAATTTATAGAAAACATTGGATGATAAATTCATAGGAAAATCAAAACAATTTCGAAAGTGTTTTTTTTTCCAATTAGTTTTTTAGTTGTTCCTTATAATTTCTGATAAAACTGTACAAAACTTAGTAAATTAAAAACTATTTACTTTTGTACAGCTCCAATCAAACAGAATCAAACAGATGGAACACGGACAACACAATAATAACACATAAGTCCATAGGGACAGTAGCTCAGTTGGTAGAGCATTTGCCTTAAAGGACAACTCACCCTCAAATCCACTTTTTTTGCTGATAAACGGTATAAATGAGTGTCCAATAGTGTTGTCTACATATCCTGGTCATAATCTTGTCACTTTGGTGCAAATTAGTTGAAAGTTAGACTTTCTGCCTAAAACCGTCTGTGAGGCGCCATCTGCTGGCGACCTGTATTACTACATTTGAATTTTGAATCTGGCGCCAACACTGGCGCCGCAGCAAGACCTGACGTCTGCAAGTTGGACCTGACGTCAGCAGCCCCCCGCCCAGAGCAATGTAAACGGCCCAGTCTCGTTCATGCCCCCTTTAGTCCTCCAGGCTACGCCCATTTAGAGGAAGATTTGAACAGGAAATGTGAGTAACGTAAGCTCCGAGGAGCGGGGGTGAGAACCACTTTAAGGCCAGAAGGTCGTGGGTTCAATTCCCACCTCTGCACCTTCTCCACCGACTCCCACTGATGACTGCTGTCGTTGTGTCCTTGGGCAAGACACTTAACCCCACTTTGCCCAAAGCCCCCACTGAAAGATCAAGGCTATGCTCACACTCAGAGAGCAGCCGTCCTCCTGTGGACTCACCACCTGCAGAGGGTCAGTGAGGGGCTGGTGATATGAGACTTGGGTGGCATCTCTGACTGCCATCCCCCTGACCCAGAAATGGATTAAAGGGTAGAAAATGGATGGATGGATGGAGGTCCATAGGGAGCTGGAAACCTCTGTCCATAAATGTTAATAAATGTGCATGAATAAATTAAGAAAAATAACATTTATGCTAAAACAATTGACTTTTTTATATTGGTTCAATCCGTCAAAAGCAATTTATGACCTACCCCTTATTCTGTTTTGCTGTTAGAAATGTTATGATTAACATATTCTCACCCATCTTTCTTCAGTTCAAACCTGCTCAAACCCAGTGCCATAAATTCTGCAATAAAAAACAACAGAACAAATCATTTTAAATCACACAATTTGTAGCAAACTTCAAAAGAAAAAATAAATGTTTGGCAGCATCGAGCGTTTTTGGTGTTTGCGTGGTTCAGCAGTGTTGATTTTCTTTGGTCATTTTGAAGTAAGGTGCATATCGTCTTATTATTATTATGTGCTGGTGAAATGGTCTCGCAGAATGAGAGTTCAAATGTTCTTCTGAAAATGATTTGTATCCAGAATTTAATTTATCCATTTAGATTAGATTAGATTTCCCCTTTTCAAGTAAATATAAATTGATTATTTAAGTTGAGTTGAATAACAGACACATAATTTTGGAGTAAATGAGCTCAACTAAAATTCATTAAATCTAGTTAAACCTATTAAATATTGAATAAAATTAATTCAAAGAAAAAACAATTTAATAACATAAATGTAATACAATTCAAATGAATTTAATACACAATAAACGTAATTACATTAAATTCAAATGTATTGATTTAAAAATGAACTTCTAAATTTTTTAATACTGGTAAATTAATTCAATTAAACTCATTTTAATATTTTAATAAATGAGTAGCTTTTTGAAGTCTTTATTCACATTTATTGTACAATAAAAGAAAAAAAGAACCAACAATTTTGGTAATAAACAAATGCAAAAGTAAAGAAAGTCATTTAATTTGGGTCAGAAAATGTCTTGTAATTAATTTTCATAATTATCTATTTCCATAAATGTTGGTTGTGAGTTCTAAAATGTTACTAGAATAATAATATTAATTTGTTGGAAAGTACCGTTAAATATGTTTTCTTGTTCACAAAATCATTTGTTTGTACTAATATTGGTTATTTCTAGTAATATTTTATACAAAAAGGTAGAAAACACTTAATTCTGGTTTCAAGTCATTTTATCATTTCAGTGTAATGTCGTCTGTAGCCTTCCTCATGAAAACAGCTGGAATTGAGTCAATAAAGATTAAAATAATAAAAAAATCTCTTATTAAAATCCTTATTTTTTCTTTTTTCCTCAGTTCGCTGGATGCTGCTCTCTGCTCTTGTTTCACTACCTACAACCTACCAGGGATGTCACACAATTTCATAAGAATTGGTAATAAATATTCAACAAGGCTTTTGTCGATGGCCCAGATCTTTGACAGAATTATTAAATATGACTAACATTATAGATTAGTTACAGGTTGAAAGCCCAGTGTTGATACCACAGACTTGTTTTAAAGACTGGAAAATACATAAACATAGTGCAATAAGTACAACATATTAACATTTTTCGGCTTTTTGATAAGTATTTTTTCTTTGTCAGTAGTTTAAACATGAGACTCAAGTCTGGACTCCAATGGTTTTCAGTGTTTTCCATTGATAGGGAACTACGGTGGTCCTCAGTCTATAAATAACATAGATTTTTAAAAAAACTTTAACAAAATATGTCTGTAACTCAAGTCGTTTTAAGTGCTAAGTTTTTTTCAAAATTCCATTGACTTGCATGGGAGCAGTCAAAATGACGGCTCTGATAGTTTAGCAGTTTATTGATGCTAAAACAAAAACTTTTAGATGCTCAGAAAATGCTCAAGAAATGGACATTTTGTGTGCATTACATCAGAAGTACTCGTCAAAAAAACTTGAGTTCAAAATGATGGTTTATTGTCTAAAAGAGCATTTATAAATAATGGTAAATTGATATAGAGTATTTGTTTGTGGATGTATCGAGACGACACTAAATTTAAGGCAAAAACACAAAGTCGTGACATCCCTGCTCTTTTTCTCCCCTGGCCGACAACTATCACCAGTCGTTACAAAACAGTGCAATGTCTATCCTTATATATTTACTGTAGGCACAATGGGAAACATCACAGACACAGTTAAAGGACTCACAAACGCGTGAAGACAAATACAAATATGTTAGCGTTAGCAGCAGCTCTGGCCTCGTCGTAATCGGGAGGGAAACCCAGCCAGAGATCTTTCCTCCCGTTTTGCTGTGAAAAGATGGGACGCCTCTTTCTCGGGTGAACCAGGACTTTTACCGTTCCAGTAGAGGGCTATGCGGCGGAAGAGTCCTCTCCCTGGGGAGGGTCTTTCTGTTGGACTTGGCCCCCAGCACTGGCGGCCAGGATCCTCTGAACAAAGTCTTTGGTCCGACCGGCGACCAGCGGGCCTGCAGGGGGCGCAATGAGAAATGTTAGTTAGTTTTGGTTTATTGTGAATCTCAAAGAAACAGGAGACAAAAGTAATACAACTATGAGTACATTTAAAAAGCATTTTGTGATTGTTTCTTATTATTTAACTACGTTCGTGTTTTATCTTATTTTTTATTCTTTGTCTTTGTTTTTATTTTTCTCTTGTTTTACTGGGTGTAGGTACACACGGGGGAAAGGAAAAAAATAAGAGTGATAAAAACGAGATGAAAAAGTGACAAATGTGGCCATAATATGACGACAATGTGACGATAAAGTGACAAAAAATGTGACGACAATGTAACAAAAAATGTGACGATAAAGTGACAAAAATGTGACGACAATGTAACAAAAAATGTGACGATAAAGTGACAAAAAATGTGACGACAATGTAACAAAAAATTTGACAAAGATGTGACCATAATAGGACGACAAGGTGACGATAACGTGACAAAAATGTGACAAAGATGTGACCATAATGTGACAAAGATGTGACCATAACGTGACAAAAATGTGACGACAATGTGACAAAAATGTGCTAAAGATTGGACCGTAATGTGACAAAAATGTGACTATAACGTGACAAAAATGTGACGACAATGTGATGAAAATGTGACGACAACGTGACAAAAATGTGACAAAATGTGTCCGAAATGTGATAAAAAAAATGAGACAATAAAAAGAAAATTACAAAAAAAATAAAAAGCATAAGAATACGACTTCTTTTTAGGGTTACTACCAAACCGGTCTGACACATGCATAAGCGCACAACATTTAATTTCCACTGCTTTTGTCGAGATACTGCACTTAATCACAATGAACAAGAATGAGTGAGTAAAGTATAAATCCAGCTCCATACATTTATAATATATAAACGGCTTTTCCCTGCACTTTTAAATGCATCAGGTGGCTGTGTCTCAATAGGATCTGGTGTACGCGGTTGCACACAAATGAATACAGGGTAGAAACTGCTTGATCCAGTGACTTCAAACAACCTGGAAGTTCACGCCTCGATCCACGTCTTGTTCAAACTAAATAAGTGGCAGCACTCATTTGTTTTTGTTTTTTTTGTTTTTTTTTTCGTTTTATTCACTGTTATTGCTCTGTTTTTTTTATTTTTTCTATTTCTTCTTCAGACACATATGGTCACACATTTATACATATACACAAACATTCAAATACATTAACACCCACACTTACACATTAGCACCTACATATTTCCACGACAGTACTTGCTTGTTATTTTATTTTTTTTATTTAGTATTTTGTTTTCTTCGTTTCATGCTCTGGATGCCTTAAAAATGCCCCCCCCCCCCACTCCCCCTTCCCTCCTCCACCAATATATTCTGCACTACTATGTTGTACATAGTAATTTATGTTTTTTATGGAATCTGTATCACATGGTGTTAAATAAAAAAAAAAAAATAAATAAAAAAAAAAAACACTAAATAAATCACAGTAAACACTTTCACCTGAGCTTCGTAAACCGGCTCCATATCGTCACATCGTTCCCTCATCGAAAACAAACCTGGAGTTGATTTTAGCTCCATCTACGCTAATATAAGAACCTTTTGCTCTACATTAGTTTGAGGAATTTCTCCAGAGACTTTTATTACTGAGTATTTTGGAAATGTTAAAAAAAAAACAGTTTTGCCTCTCTAGTTTTATTTCGAATCTCTCCTCATTTGCCCAGAATTATTCCTGTCCTTTTCCGTCTTTCACTTCTTCTCAACGACCCCCACAGCCGTTTTTAGCTTCTGCTGCTATTCCAGTTTTTGCCAAAATCACAAAGACAACTGAATTTTAGTCGAGAGCCAGATTTTTGAGAAGACAAAAGTTTCTTGGATATTTAAAAACACATATAAAATCGTATGAGCCTTGTGCAATGATCTTTGTCCTTTCCCTGTGAGATTTGAATGCATGTTTTTAATAATCTGTGTGATCTTAACGGTTGTTTGCAGTGTGTTTTTGACGTTTAAGATTATTGCCTTAAGTGTTAGGGCCACTTTGTGTGACAGTGTGTAGAGAAAGCGCTCTACAAATTAAGGTTGATCGATTGTGGTGCAGAAACATACACTTGAGATAAATCTGTAACACGCTCTAACGCAAGAATATTGAAGTAATAAGTCATTTTCTCTGTGTTCAAATATCTACAGAGATGAAAGTACAACAGTAAAACAGCAAAACCTAAACACATATTTAGGATATTTTTGGATATTTGGAAGAAGGCCCTTTGGCTGGGATCATATTGTGTAGTGGTAGTTGTAAACGCTGGAACTACACACCTGTTTTTTTGGATGGAGGCCAGAAAAAGTCGACTCGATATTTGGCTCACAATTTAACAGTGAAATGGGAGAGATTTAAGATAGAGCGGAATAGACTCAGTGTGTGTAAGAATAGCTGCGATGTCCGTTGGAGGAGGTTTATAACTCACATCTGAAAATAAGCACTGGCTTTGCTGCAGTTTTATTAAAGAATACAAAATGACATGTCTTCATCTATAATGTCTTTAGTTCTTCTTTAGTTCCCAATGACCACAAAGGAACACATACATTTAAATGACTGATAGTAAATGAATTGGCTCCAACAATAGATCTCTGCTACTTTAACATTCGATCTCCCCGTGTTTAGTTTTCCACTAGATTCATTAAAAGTATAAATACAAACAAATGTGCATAGATAATAATAATTGAACTGTTTTGATTCTCTGATCTGTGTCGGCGAAATCAACGGTTTTGTAAAGTCCTCTGAGATAACGGCTCTTGACCAATCAGCGAGCGGCAGGTTGGTGTAGTTTGGTAATGGCGAAGAATGCGATAGTAAAGTAATCCGGTCTGGTTCTATCAAGAAATTGAAGCCGGAGGAAGAGGAATGTTTAGCAAATGTAATCTCTGCAAAGATTGTGGCGCTACTCCCCACGGGCTCCGTTAGCGGCAAAGGAGATGGCTAAAGCTAGGCTAAATGCTAATGCTAACAACAGACTCGGGCGCACCACATTCGTCACAGTGAACTCAGATCCAATTGTTTCAATCTGCAAAAGGAGTTAACCCCTCCCACCTGTTAACGGAGCTCAATGGAGCATCTCCAGACCTTAGTACGAAATGTAATTTGTACTATGGTGTGGTACGACCAGGCTACTGCTGTTGTGATTTAGGGCAATACAAGAATGAATTGAATTGAATTGAATCGTAATAATAATAAATAATACATCGTACTTATATAGCACTTTTCTGGACACTCAAAGACTCAAAATTGAGTTCTAGTGTTAGATATTTATGATTTTTGACTAGTTAAATTTTTCATAGGTGCAAGACAACCAAGCACTTAAAACTTGATCAAAAAGCTAAAAATCCAGATACAGAAAAAGACCAAGAATGAAGAAAAGTATGAGGCACTTATAGTTACACTTCCAAAACAAAAAGCCGTCAAATTGACTGCTCTGGGAGTTCGAGTGTTAAGTTCCTGCACTGCAAAAAAGTGATGGAAAATAAGTTTTAAAAAAATCTCAAAATGTGTCTTAATTTGAGCACATTCTGAAAAAAAACTGAGCATTAAGACAAGGTTTGCAAACAGGACAAAGAAAAATAATCGCGTTTCAAAAAGGCACAAGAAATGTCTGTCTTGGAATGAGAAAATAAAGCAACATTTATTGAAATCAGACTAAAAGGCTTTGTCCCATTTTAAGTCAGAATGAACTTGATTTGAGTTTTTTTTGAGCTACTTCACTTCATTTTTTGCTGACTTCCATGATTTTCCATCTTCCATATTTAATTTAATTTATTTTTATTTTTATTATTTTATTTTGTTTTATTGTTATGTTCATATTTATACATATATGCACACACATTTTTTCCTATTTGTTTTTTAAAAATAATTTTCCTGTTTTACTATGAAATGTGCTATATTAATAAAGTGGATTATATTTGTATCCCTTGTCCCGGCTTGTATCCCAGTACAGTGCATCAGTGTTGGTTGTGCGTTGGCCGTGTGAGTGTTTGTGGTGTGATTTACCGCTGGAGTCTCTCAGGATGTCCTCCAGCCTCTGTGTCATTCCCCTTTGGTCGCTCTCGTCCTCCTCGCCGCTCTCCACGCGCCTCCGGATCACTTCTTTAATCCTCAGCAGAGCGCTCAGCAGGTGCTCTGTGCATTCAAACACATGGCAGGAGGATGTGTTAGTGCAATGATACAACAGGGCTAAGAGTCTAGACACTGCACTTACGTAGGGGCAAAACACACACACACACACACACACAGAGAGAGACACACACACACACACACACACAGAGACACACACACACAGAGACACACACAGAGACACACACACACAGAGACACATACACAGAGAGACACACACACACACACACACACACACAGAGACACACACAGAGACACACACACACACACACACACACAGAGAGTCACACAGAGACACACACACACACACAGAGAGAGACACACACTCACACAGAGAGACACACACACACAGAGACACACACACACACACACAGAGACACACACACACACACACACACACACACACACAGAGACACACACACATAGACACACACACACACAGAGACACACACACACACACACACACACAGAGACACACACACACACACACAGACGCTTCGATATCAATTGGATTATAAAAGTACGTAAGGGTGTTATGTCGAGTCAAGTCTGCGTTCATTTCGCAGCCATACGCAATATTAGCTGGGGTACTGGACTTTCATTCATCCATCCATCCCATTTTCTTCCCCTTAATCCATTTCTGGGTTGGGGGGGTGGCAGTCAGAGCCGCACCAGCCCCTCACTGATCCTCTGCCCATGGTCACAACGACAGCAGACATCAGTGGGAGTGATTAAGTAGGTCTTACGGTGGGCTCGAACCCACAACCTCCAGGCCCAAATGCCAATGCTCTACCAACTGAGCCACTGTGTGTGTGTGTGTGTGCGTCTCTGTCTTTGTGTGTGTGTGTCTGTATGTGTCTGTGTGGTGTCTATGTGTACTGTATGTGTGTGTGTGTGATCTTGATTGTCCTGGTAAAGTAAACTGTACAGTTACACAATCTTTAATTAAAAACATAACAACTAAAGGGAGAAACCTGGAAGTGTGAACTCATAACACTTATAATTGTCTATTTATTTAACATTTTACTTTTCAATACAAGTTTTCTTTGGCGTTGGGACCGCGGGAGTCAGAGCACCGCTGTGTGCAGACCTACAGTATTGTTGGTCCTGAGGCTGAGTCATTGTGTGGTCATAATGTTTTGCTTGATCAGTTTCTAACTTTCCACCAGCAGGAAGCAGCCCGAGTCAGGAGTCATGAGGAGGTCATTGTTTCTGAAGAGAGACCGCGAAAACAAGGACGTTTGGGCTGGAAAAGGTCAGTCTGTGTGTGTGTGTGTGTGTGTGTGTGTGTGTGTGTGTGTGTGTGTGTGTGTGTGTGTGTGTGTGTGTGTGTGTGTGTGTGTGTGTGTGTGTGTGTGTGTGAAATTCTTGAACTTGGACCAAAACAATTAAATGACCAGGAACGAGAGGAATGCTCACGAGTGGAGAGAGAGAGAGACCAGAGGGGGAGAGAGAGAGACCAGAGGGAGAGAGAGAGAGACCAGAGGGTGAGGAGAGAGAGACCAGAGGGAGAGGAGAGAGAGACCAGAGGGAGAGAGAGAGAGAGATCAGAGGGAGAGGAGAGAGAGACCAGAGGGTGAGGAGAGAGAGACCAGAGGGAGAGGAGAGAGAGACCAGAGAGAGAGGAGAGAGAGACCAGAGGGAGAGGAGAGAGAGACCAGAGGGAGAGGAGAGAGAGACCAGAGGGTGAGGAGAGAGACCAGAAGGAGAGGAGAGAGAGAACAGAGGGTGAGGAGAGAGACCAGAGGGAGACCAGAGAGAGACCAGAGAGAGACCAGAAGGAGAGAGAGAGAGAGACCAGAGGGTGAGGAGAGAGACCAGAGGGTGAGGAGAGAGAGACCAGAGGGAGACCAGAGAGAGACCAGAGGGTGAGGAGAGAGAGACCAGAGGGAGACCAGAGAGAGACCAGAGGGTGAGGAGAGAGAGACCAGAGGGTGAGGAGAGAGACCAGGGGGAGACCAGAGAGAGAGGAGAGAGAGACCAGAGGGAGAGGAGAGAGAGACCAGAGGGTGAGGAGAGAGAGACCAGAGGGAGACCAGAGAGAGACCAGAGAGAGACCAGAAGGAGAGGAGAGAGAGACCAGAGGGTGAGGAGAGAGAGACCAGAGGGAGACCAGAGAGACCAGAGGGTGAGGAGAGAGACCAGAGGGAGACCAGAGAGAGACCAGAGAGAGACCAGAAGGAGAGGAGAGAGAGACCAGAGGGTGAGGAGAGAGACCAGAGGGAGACCAGAGAGAGACCAGAGGGAGAGGAGAGAGAGACCAGAGGGTGAGGAGAGAGAGACCAGAGGGAGACCAGAGAGAGACCAGAGGGACCAGAGAGAGACCAGAGGGTGAGGAGAGAGAGACCAGAGGGTGAGGAGAGAGACCAGGGGGAGACCAGAGAGAGACCAGAGGGAGAGGAGAGAGAGACCAGAGGGTGAGGAGAGAGAGACCAGAGGGAGACCAGAGAGAGACCAGAGGGAGACCAGAGAGAGACCAGAGGGACCAGAGAGAGACCAGAGGGTGAGGAGAGAGAGACCAGAGGGTGAGGAGAGAGACCAGGGGGAGACCAGAGAGAGACCAGAGGGAGAGGAGAGAGAGACCAGAGGGAGAGGAGAGAGAGACCAGAAGGAGAGGAGAGAGAGACCAGAGAGTGAGGAGAGAGACCAGAGGGTGAGGAGAGAGAGACCAGAGGGACCAGAGAGAGACCAGAGGGTGAGGAGAGAGAGACCAGAGGGTGAGGAGAGAGACCAGGGGGAGACCAGAGAGAGACCAGAGGGAGAGGAGAGAGAGACCAGAAGGAGAGGAGAGAGAGACCAGAGAGTGAGGAGAGAGACCAGAGGGTGAGGAGAGAGAGACCAGAGGGAGAGGAGAGAGAGACCAGAGGGTGAGGAGAGAGACCAGAGGGAGACCAGAGAGAGACCAGAGGGAGAGGAGAGAGAGACCAGAGGGTGAGGAGAGAGAGACCAGAGGGAGAGGAGAGAGAGACCAGAGGGTGAGGAGAGAGAGACCAGAGGGAGACCAGAGAGAGACCAGAGGGACCAGAGAGAGACCAGAGGGTGAGGAGAGAGAGACCAGAGGGTGAGGAGAGAGACCAGGGGGAGACCAGAGAGAGACCAGAGGGAGAGGAGAGAGAGACCAGAGGGTGAGGAGAGAGAGACCAGAGGGAGACCAGAGAGAGACCAGAGGGAGAGGAGAGAGAGACCAGAAGGAGAGGAGAGAGAGACCAGAGAGTGAGGAGAGAGACCAGAGGGTGAGGAGAGAGAGACCAGAGGGAGACCAGAGAGAGACCAGAGGGACCAGAGAGAGACCAGAGGGTGAGGAGAGAGAGACCAGAGGGTGAGGAGAGAGACCAGAGGGAGACCAGAGAGAGACCAGAGGGAGAGGAGAGAGAGACCAGAAGGAGAGGAGAGAGAGACCAGAGAGTGAGGAGAGAGACCAGAGGGAGAGGAGAGAGAGACCAGAGGGTGAGGAGAGAGACCAGAGGGAGACCAGAGAGAGACCAGAGGGAGAGGAGAGAGAGACCAGAGGGAGACCAGAGAGAGACCAGAGGGACCAGAGAGAGACCAGAGGGTGAGGAGAGAGACCAGGGGGAGACCAGAGAGAGACCAGAGGGAGAGGAGAGAGAGACCAGAAGGAGAGGAGAGAGAGACCAGAAGGAGAGGAGAGAGAGACCAGAGGGTGAGGAGAGAGACCAGAGGGAGAGGAGAGCGAGACCAGAGAGAGACCAGAGAGAGACCAGAAGGAGAGGAGAGGGCAGAGCAGGACACAGGTTGTAACACTGAGTAACACTGTCCATTCAGACCAGCGCTAATGTTAGCTTAATGTTAGCTTAATGTTAGCTTAATGTTAGCTTAATGTTAGCTTAATGTTAGCTTAATGTTAGCTTAATGTTAGCTTAATGTTCTACTGCTATTTCCCTGACCTGCTTTGCATTGTGAGAAGATGTGCACTTTGTTGATAAAAGAAATAGAAATATACTCTTTCATTTAAGAATCCTATGCGGTTTATAGAAGTCTAAACTTCTGCTGTTTTCTAAAATAATAAAAATTTTGCATCAGTTTTATACAGCACTCTTTTGGACGCTTCACATGGCATTTATTCATTCACTTCACACACAAAGGCCATTCACTGCTAATGTAGCCACAGCTGCCCTGGGACACACCGACAGAAGCGAGGCAACCAGTAAAATCCATCAGCCCCTCACACACCAGACTTATTCTAATGTGGGTGAAGTGTCTTGCCTAAGGACGCAACAACAGTTTGGCACTTTACAGCCGCAGCCGCCCCACTGTGGCACCTGGTGTTCTCAGAGGTCTCCCATCACGGCACTACTCAGGCCCTGCCCTGTTCTCCAGAATCTACAAATCTGGGCTTTTTCTTACCACTGTAGATTGATCACTGAAATACCTCAAATCAATATTAGCTTTAGCATAGCTTTAGCATAGCTTTAGCATAGCTTTAGCATAGCTTTAGCATAGCCTAGCCTAGCGCGACAACCCTCCCAGCACTAGTAGCAATGACAAAAGCAGTTTAACCCTTTAACGTTCACTCCTTAAAGAAAGCAATGTAAATGTATCGTGTTTAATGGCTTTTGTTCCAAGATGTTGCACACTAACAACAAAAATGAATTGTTTTTTCATTAAAATTCTTCATCAAATTGTGCCTAAAAACGAGTCATAGATGCAACAATGAGATGGATTTCAGTCAAAGCTTCAGGCCGATAGTGACTCAAAAAGTGATCCACGAAACAGTCGAGGAAACCATTAAAAGGCTTAAAAACCTCAACACTGGATTTGATCCCGATTCACAAACACAATCTCCGATAACGTCCGGTAGCCAGAGAAAAAAAACAGCTAGCTAACCAGCACTCACCATACTCCTGATTGAGCCCCCACAGCTTAATCTTGTTGGCTTCGTGTTGCGCTTTCTTCTTCAGTCGGCAAGCTCTGGAGGAGAAAGAAGACAAGGGCAAAATGAAGCAGGGGGGGAAGCGTGTTGTATGTTTTAGATATATGTCTAAATTATCCTGTTTATCCTCTTAGCGCTGCTGCTGCTGCTGCTTCTGCGGAAATACTGGACACGTTTGAGGAAGGGTTTGATTGACTCCCACGCCTCCCCCGTCTCCGCTGTAGCGTTTGGCTTTGACTCTGTGTACGCTTTCTTTTCGGGCCATTTCGAGGTCAAAAGAACTGAATCGATCGATGCCAGTGAAATATTTAGGCTATGAAAGCTGTCTCTCTCAACACTGTCAGGCGTCAAGTGAATTACACTGCGGGGTTTACGAGGGCCGCACGATGGGAACCACTCTCTCGGTTTTTATCTGTAAAAAAACATTGGACGACAGCCGAGTTAGAATTAACGCACTAGCGATGGGATGTTTTGCATAACCTTATTGGACGACTTTCAAAAAACACATTGATTCATTTATGTCTTCGGAAGCGACGTGTAAGAACGGATGGATTTTTATTGGCTCTGCGTGTGTGGGTTTTTTGATAGAAGCCATGCACAGGCTGCATTCTTTGGGAACTGGGAAAAAAAACATAATTATAATGAAGAATTTGTGTTTTCTTTTGTAGTAAAAATCGTCTCTCTCTCTCCGTTTTCCACTGACGCTGATGTGAAGTATGTGTCTGTTCATTTGGAATGCCTGGCAGAGGGTAAACATTTTCCACATTTACACTGGTTCCAGAGACGCGCAGTGTTTTGTGAAGCGCTTTGTGTGACCTTGGTCTGTGAAATGTGCAATATAGATAAATACCCAGTGAGATACGATCCAACATACTGCATTATACTGTGAATATACTCTGAACATGCAAAAACATTAGTTTGACACGGGCACAAAAAGTTGGTTGAGTAAGTAAGCAAAAAAAAAAAAAAAAAAAACCATAGAAAAGTAGACTAGTACTAGCCTGGTCGTACCACACCATCGTACTCATTTCATTCCGGACTAAGGTCTGGGTTTGCATCATTGAGCTCCGTGAACAGGTGGGAGGGGTCAACTCCTTTTGCAGATTGAAACGATTGGATCTGAGTTTACTAAGACGTATGTAATGCATTTAGCCTAGCTTTAGCATTTAGCCTAGCTTTAGCATTCAGCCTAGCTTTAGCCATCTCCTTTGCCGCTAACGGAGCCGGTGGGGAGTGGAGCCACAACTTATTTGCTTCAATGACTTTTGCCAAACATTCCTCTTGCTCCGACTTTAATTTCTTGATTTTTGGAGCCAAACCAGAACTGATGACTTTACTATCGCATTCGCCGACAAACTACAACCAGCCAATTTGGCGCCAACTCGGGACGTCACAGTCACCAACCTACAACACCCGCCTCCCCCGTTCTCTGATTGGTCGGAGAGGATTCAACCGATAAATGCCAGGATAGAACAGTGCGACTGATCCTGAGCCAATGATTAATTTACAGGTTAGAATAAAAACGTCTTGTTCTCCCTTCTGTCTTTCTAAGCTCTACGGCTTCAAGTGGATCTAATCGTCCCACTTTAAACTGACCCGAATGTCTTTCTTCTTTGGCAAAGTCGGCTGCATTACTTTTCATTCCCCGCACGACAAATGACAAAAATCCACCTTTACTTTAGAAACAAGTACATTTCTAAGGTTTCAGGGGATTAGGATTAAAACGAGGATGTTGTCAGTATTCACCACAACATTTAATGCACCTTTAATGTTTTAAATACTGTTTTTTATCCATATTTTAGCAACTTATCTCTTATGTACCTGTGACTGTGTGAGAGCAGCCCGCACTACTCTCATTTCCTCATCTTATTACAATCTTTTGTCATGTGTATAATTTATTTTGGAATTTAAATGGGAATAACAGTATATTTTGTCTGTGATGTTTTATTAGAGAGTTTCTCCTCATCTTAGAAAACTGGTCACATGTGAGGTCATCGCAGTGACACGTATGAAAAGGTGTCAATTTATTTTGAGCCATATTGAATGATCGACGTCCTGGATCATCCCCGCGGCCCCTAGACCCTCCGCATCGGCAAGGAACAACATTTCTGTCTAGTTTTGTGAATCGTAATCGTAACATAATTGCTAAATATATCCTCGTCATGTCATACACTGCAAAAAGTGATGAAAAATTAGTAAAGAATTGCTCAGATTTGGCAAAACGTATCTTCATTTGAGCACATTTTGACTGAGTCTTAAAACAAGAATTGCCGATGAGACAAAGCAAAAAATATCTTTGTCTTAAAAAGATACAAGAAATGTCTCCCTCAGAAACATTTCCATGAGAAAACACAGCAACAGCTCTTAAAATAAGACGAAATGGGTTTGTCCCGTTGGAGAATCTTGTTTGTGCTTGATTGTGCTCAGATTAAAACAAAAACCAATCGATTCAAGCTATTCTTGGGTTTCATATGACGTCAGGGCAGTGGCGCGAATAACAAACGTGGGACAGGACGTGACGTACCCTGGCGGTGCAGTCTGCCGGGTTTATACACGGAGATACAGTAGAAGAAGAAGCGCTGTCAAGATGCCATCTGTTTGTGCGGTGTACGCTTGTAGCAACCGCAAAAAGAGAGAGAAAGACAAGAGTTTGTTCATGTTCCAACTGTGGTCTCAAATAAAGGAGGACACTATGAAAAAAAATCACTGGAATGAGGCGGGCGAGATGGATCAAGGCTTTCCCAGATAAGCGCCCCCTGCAGGCCACCCCAATGAAACGCAGCAATTTCTTCTGTTTTTCTTTCCAAAAATGCCAGAAATCAAGACTCTTTTGAGAAATATTTGTTAGTACTCCCTTAGAATTGAGTGTCACCGATTAAGACTGTTCCAACAACCGTACACCGCACAGGAGGAGAGCCTTTGACTCCAAAACAGACTTTACATGTTTTTCAATGGGAGCAAAACTGAGTTGTCCCACCTCTGCTCATTCGCCCCCTACTGGCCAGTTTAATGAAACCCAAGAATTATTACCTCATATTTTACCAATTTTTCCCGTGTTTATTGTTTTTGATTTTGAAACCCGCCTTTCATTAAAACTATGACCTTGGATCACATGGGACCAATAACAAAAACGGCTGCTGTTCTACCTCGCGACCGGATCCATATTTCCTTATTGCCTTTGTGCGTGTTTGTGTTTAATAACAGTTTGTAATAAAAGAGAAAGTGGCCATCATCTCAGATCCCTGTAATCTTCCTCTCTGCTGAACTCTGCTCGACCTCCGCTTCCTCTGATGTACCTTCCCGTCACTCACTCGCTCCGTGTTGCTCCTCCGCCGTCGCCTTCTATCGTTTCATGTTTTTAGAGTTTAAAGAGAGAAGTTTCACCTACACAAAAAGACGTTTAATTCTGTTTGACGTATGGGAAACAGGCTGGGACCGGTTTCTCCACAGCTTTCAACCACATTATCCAGTGTCACTATTTGTTTATTTTTTTTTTATTTT
The DNA here is from genome assembly GCA_964034765.1 of Knipowitschia caucasica. Lineage (NCBI taxonomy): Eukaryota > Metazoa > Chordata > Actinopteri > Gobiiformes > Gobiidae > Knipowitschia > Knipowitschia caucasica. The sequence goes on from OZ035825.1 coordinate 45,549,682, forward strand.
TTTTATTTAACCGTTCAGTCGTCAGTGTTTTGTGGAGAAATGTACTGGGAAATAGACAATACATAAGATATAGTGAGAGTGGAGACGGTGGACGATATTTTTGTCAATAACAGAAACACACAGAAGATAATTTTGTAAACATTTAGAACAAATGGCGGTTTTCCTGAGATATTAGGTTTTAAATTGAAGTATAACATGCCATAGTAGCACATTATTATTATTATTATTATAATCATTCATTCTCTGAAAAATGGCCCCACATTTCTGCGTATGTAAACATTGAAGTATAAGACTAAAGCCTGAATCCATAGGCTTTAGATCCAGGACTGAGGCTGTAGATCCAGGACTGAGGCTGTAGATCCAGGACTGAGGCTGTAGATCCAGGACTGAGGCTGTAGATCCAGGACTGAGGCTGTAGATCCAGGACTGAGGCTGTAGATCCAGGACTGAGGCTGTAGATCCAGGACTGAGGCTGTAGATCCGGGACTCAGGCTGTAGAACGAGGACTGAGGCTTGGCTTTTTACTCTCTGTGAAGTAATTTAAGTCGACTGTTGTTGACAATTTGGGCGGTACAAACACAATCTAATTTGAATATACGTTTTCAAATCCACTCACTGTGTTTTCCAACCCATTGTACACACCAGCTGTTTTCATAATGCAGAGAAAACACTTAAGCCTCAAACTGCACTCGAGAAATGTGTAAGAACGATGCTTTTAACAACTCTTTTGAAGAACAATTTAAACCCAGACATATTAGAGTAAATGTAATTCACCGGCTCAGCTCTGATCCTATCTCTCCCTTTGTTCGGATGCAGCTCCTCCAGAGAGATGTCCTCTGTAGATGTCTCGACGCCGCTATGAAAAATCTGCCACATAAAATCCGTCTCTCTCTTTCTCCCTCAGCGATCGGGCTCGAAAAAGTCACCGAGTTCAAAATGGAGGGGAATTAAAATGTCCCTGGTGTCTGCTGTAGATTCAGAGCGTCTCTTTCTGGTTTGATCCGCGTGAATGCGCCTGTGGGGAAGTGGTCGGGAAGATGTATTTGGTGTAAGAGGAATTAAGACTTTCTGTTTCGGAATGAAGGCTTCTGTTATGAGGTGAGAGGAGCTGTATGGTGACTACAGCACTATCTACGCCCCACTCTACAAGTCTGTTCATTGCTATTCACCCGCTGTCACATTGTACGTTTCATGGCCCGCCCTAGGCAACCTGAGAGCCACGTCAGTCCTACACTACACAGCCTCAGTCCTGGATCTACAGCCTCTAGTCCTGGGTCTACAGCCTCAGTCCTGGATCTACAGCCTCTAGTCCTGGATCTACAGCCTCTAGTCCTGGATCTACAGCCTCAGTCCTGGATCTACAGCCTCTAGTCCTGGATCTACAACCTCAAGTCCTGGATCAGCAGCAAACCTCAGTCCTGGATCTACAGCCTCTAGTCCTGGATCTACAGCCTCAGTCCTGAATCTAAAGCCTCAGTCCTCGATCTAAAGCCTCAGTCCTGACTCTAAAGCCTCTGTCCTGGATCTAAAGCCTCTGTCCTGGATCTAAAGCCTCTGTCCTGGATCTAAAGCCTCAGTCCTTGTTCTCCAGCCTGAATCCTGGACCTACAGTCTATCTCAGTCCTCTCTCTCAATGTGGCCTCCCCAAGATTTTCTCCACAGTCCAGTGTCACGCCTGTTGTTTCCAGAGGTCTCCCATCACAGTCCTAACCAGGCCATGCCCTGCTTAACTTCTGAACTCTACCAGAAGCTAAGATAAGATTAGATCCTACAGTGGGGACATTTCAATGACATTGTTGTACAGATTACAGCAGAAAAAAACAGTAGGATTTACGCCGTAGTATTAGGCTGTATAGATGGATAATTTTAGATAATTATAATGTTTTTTACATAATATTTATTCTGATTAGCGATAAACTGAAAGTAAAGGCACATTGAAGACTGGATTTGCTTTTCCGTAACGGTGCAATAATAACACGCATACATTAGTCACTTAAACCTACTTTCCGGACATTCCATTTACAATTTGGTGCATTATTAATTCCCCGCTCACTCAAACTCGCCGCCTGAAGCATAAATACCAATTTTGCACTTTCTCCCCTTCACCAATCACACACGAGCACATTCGTCAAAGTGCTACAGCGACAGAGACGCAGCAGAATGCAAAGAAAGAAGTAGAAAACATTCCCAGAAACTGATAGATTTTGGTGGATTCTGTCTCGTACTTTGAGACATAGTTTAGAGAATGGGTCTCCAACCTATAGCCTGGGAGCTAGCGGTAGCTCGCCACCCTCTTCAAAGTAGCTTCCCAAAGCATAATTGCATGAGCAAATGTAAAAAAGATTCTGATTTTGTTTTATGGGTATAAAAAAACAAAAATAGAAGGTCCTGGGTTCGAATCCCAGTCGAAACAGCGTAGGTTTCCTCAGGGTGCTCCCGTTTCCCCAGACCAAAATATCTCAAGTGGATATTTTGTCTCCTATATGTGTCTGCATGTCTGCGCCGTAAACCGTATATAAAGTAATATATATTTATTTAGCGCCTTTCCCCGCCCAGAGTCATAAAGAACTTTTTGGCATTGTGTATTAGGAGTGGACATAACCATAGCGTTAGCCTTAAAGCTAAATAGGAGGATTTTCCCACGTTTAGAAAAGAACCGCCCTCTCCTCTTTTTGAACAAAACTCACTGGTCTTATTGGACGAGCACGTAGCACCCGAATGATTGACGAGTACGAGGACCAATAGTCATGAAGTAGAACATCCTCCGATATACCTTTAATGTAGAAGACGCCGTTTTGGACATAAGCTAGCTCATATCCTCATGCGTATTGCCTAAGGATACCACTACAGTTGGTCTCCCATCACAGTACTGACCAGGCTCTTCCCTGCTTAGCCTTCTAAACTCTGACAGAATCTGGCTTTAACCTGCAGGTGGCGCCACAGTGATGATATAAGTCCATTCATTCATATCTCCAGTTCTCCAAAAAGTCCAAAAGCAGAGTTACAGCTTACATAAGGGAAGAATGTTGAGAAATTATTTATGGCTCCATTTCTCACAATCTTTTGATACTCTCTCGACGTTTGAATAACCCCAATATATAATGTTGTTTTTTTTTACTCCGCATACGTTCAGCTCTGGCTTTTTCCCACGAGAGCAAATCAAGCACCAAATCTCCTCCAGAAAAACAACTCGACAAGCGTGACAAGTATGTATGCATATTTTAGACATATGACTGGCCTGGGGCGCTCAGGCACTTTTTAAAAAACGAGGCCGAAATCCCAGTGGATGCCGGTGGATCATTTTAGCTTTTTAACCTCATGTAAACTCAGAGATGTATTTTAGTAAACGGAAAAACAAAGGGATAAGTTGGTCTCCATGACGCTTTAGCTAAATAATGTACGTCTTGTGCATTTAAATGATGTTTATGGGGTGGGAGTCGACACGTTTTGACTTCTTTCCTTCATTTCAAAGCTGACAGATTGTAAATACAGCTGCGTGATTGGTTAAGATTAAGAAATACTGTGTTCGTCCCATAGTAGGGAAATTCCAGTGTTGCATTGCCAGTTACAGAAGAGTAGGAATGAGGAGCACACCGCACAAGGGAAAAAAAACTCTACACAAAAATGAAAATAAAATCTCTAACTTTAGCATAATAAAAAACGCAAGAATTGAGTATGAAATATCTGAGGCATACTTTAGCACAATAAGAAGTAAGTAATATATAGACCAATGTACAAAAGTATCTCCATGAACTGATGAATGTCAATATTGTAAATACTTATGAATCATCATTTCAGATTGAATGGATAAAATAAATGAATCCATGAGATAGTCGCTCTGACATGTGGGAGAAGGTCACAAACAGGCGGCGTATCCAGACCTATTGTACATCTTATGTATCAGTGGCAGGGGAAACTGGAGCACCCGGAGGAAACCTTATGCAGACACAGGGAAAGGCCTGGAGGTAGAATCGAAGCCAGGACCTACTTGCTATGAAGCACAAGCGCTAACGACTGCCCCACCGAGAATAGGAACCCGAACAACCAAGATCTTCGAACTCTCTTATCTTACGGACCCACACGACCGCGGTGTGTTACCTTGAAGCCAGTTTGTTCTTCTCCTTCCGGGACCGTGCTCGGGCCACAGCCGGCAGGTCGTTGACAGGACCCATGCCGTCGATGGCAGAGTTCAGCTTCTGCAGCTGCTCCCCGATGTTGTGCAGCTTCTGGGGGTTCGGGGTCAGGTCGCTGGCGTCGGTCTTACGGGCTTTACGACGGCCTTTCTTACCTGCCGCACACACACACACACACACACACACACACACACACACACACACACACACACACACACACAGACCATTAGAACATTTCACTAAGAATGGACTAACCCAGTGCCGGTGTCACCCACAGTGTTTGCTTTGTTGCAGAATATCAGAGAAAACTCAAACAAGAAATTTCTATGTGTGAATCTAGAGCCAAATTTATGGATGGCAACAACCTAGCAACCAAAGAGCCAATCAGGAGAGGCATTGCTCTTTCCCTGCTCATGATCACAGGACATTTATTAAGATTTATAGACATTAGTCATGTCATGCCCTATGGACCAATGTCTCTTTTGTATTTGTTATTTTTGCATTTCTGAGTTCGAACTGTTTGATGTCTGATTTATTGTCGGTGAATCCACAACTTTTGACTGCTGTTGTGATTCAGGGCTATACACCAACTAAATTGAACGGAAAAGTTCAAGCCAAATTCGGGGACAGAAGGCTCCTGATTGGTCAGTTGTTAGGGGTACTGACCAATGGATTTAGATATGATCAAAACATAAACACCAGGATCATAATACCACGGATGTTTACCTCCAAAATGGTGAGTGTGGGACAGTAACAGAAAAAGAGATTACAGAGTAGGAGAAACACTAGTGGATTAGCATCGTACATTCTTATACACAGTCTAGGGTTTGCTAACAAATTTATGAATGACAACAGCCTAGCAACCAAACAGCCAATCAGGAGAGGCCACTGCTCTGTCCCGGCTCATGTTTCTTGCTGATGCAGAACGGTCTAAGGACAGAGATGATCCAGGACATTATGGACAAATGTCTCCTTTGTGTTTGTTATGACTGCATTTCCTGTGTTCAAACTGTTTCAACACAGGAAATGACCTTTTTATTAAACATCTAAAAAGCTGTCCATTCATGATATTGATTTTCCTGCAAGAAAAGACATTACATTCACCATTCAGACTAAAATGTGTTCATAGGAAACAACCCCTTCTTGAGAGGAGATGTCTCACCAGATGTGGCCTGACTTGGTGACATCACTGTGTAACGTTCAAAGAAAATAAGGAATATCCCATGTTGGTAAGCTCTCAGTGGAAAATGTGTTGATGGAAGGGTGAAAGATGATCCAACAAGCAGGAATCCAAAAATAATGATAAAGTCATAATAATAGGTCATAATGAGGCAATAAAAAAAGGTTCAGGGTAAAAACCATGGATCTATTATATTAACTGGATAGGGTATTACTATAGCTTGTAGCTGGATAACTCATGTGCTCAGGGGATTCTCGCGGTACTGCAGACTGAACCAGACTAAACGTGGGCTACCCAGAAATTTTCCCCATAGAACTCAATGCATATTAAAACAGCTCGACCTCAGCTGACAGAGAACCTACAGCTTTCATAAAGGTCGGATTTTGTGGGGATTTTAGTGTCCCTTGTCATCCTGAACTTTTTTTCTTCTTAAATCCTTCGGTTTTGTTTAAATCCACACTTTAGTGCCACAAACTCTGCTCCTCTGGCTCTCGCTCTAACTCCCGCTCTGATGAACTGCTCTGATTGGTCAGAGCGCGGCCGAGCCCCTCTGTGCACGTGCGTGAGACCCGGTGTGAGACCCACACACGCGTGTTTGGCGCAACGCATTATGGGAGATCATCCACTGCACAGAACCGGGAGGACCAGACGATGCCCAAATACAGGCGAGTTTCCCATAGATCTTTGCAACTTCCGCTAATCTTTCAGCCCCCATGCCGTCACAAAGCGCCACTGAGCACAACCATTCATTTGAATAGGGCGCCATCTTGGATCGCCAGGGCTTGGTAAAAACAAATCAAAAATCCAAACGAAACTCAGGACCATATATTTATAGACAGGGAAAGACAATGGACCAGCAACACATGAGGGTGAGCACAGGTGCATATAGACAGAGACGCAGGTGAAACCACAGAACTAATGTCAAAATTAAACCAATTACATAAATAAAATCCACAGCAGAAATGAATGAATCCGTGAACTGTTTAAAAGCTTGAAAATCAAAGGGTACCTAACTATTATTTCCATAGATAATACATGTATTAAAATGTGAAGCCAAATGTTATGGACAAATCCCATCTTCATGAGCCCTGTGAGTCACTATTTGACGCTTTGGGCTGAGAGATGATTGGCCGAGGGAGCGTGATCCTCTGTTTTTTTCCCTTCTCTGCTTGAAAAAGTATAAAATCTCTTTAACCTAACAAAGAAACAAGCCTCATCTTCTCAAAATTTTAATTCCTTGCGTTTGGAAGTTCCGAACCCCAGCTTTACTCATACATTTCTGTTGCTTGTCCTGGTGAGCCGCTCTATACCCCGCTCCACTTCCCAAACGCTTATATAGGGCACGGTTTTTCTTTGTCTGGCGCCCGCACACACACAAAAATCCGCAGCCAGAGCGAGTTTAGATTGAGGTTTGATGTATAGCGAATGTAGGGCAGGCACCGCAGGGTCTAGTGCCTGTCACATGGGGCAGATCTGGGCCATAGACAGCTGCCGACGCCGGGACATAACGACTGCTGCAAGCGGAGTGGAGGGCCCTCACACTAAATTATACACAATTACCCGCTGATCCGAGGCTGGGGGGGTGGGGACGATAATTAGCCCTGTCGCTGTACATCTGAGGAGAGGGTGGGCGGGACGTATAGATTTTTTTTCTTTGTGCCTGTTTCTGAACATGAATAAGGGTTTTATACCAGACGAGATCAAGCTGTTGTGTATGTATTGTGTACTGTGGCAAACAAGGAGTTTGCCACACGTCCACTGCAAAAATAAAATGAAATATGAGGTAATAATAGCTTGAATGGTGGTTTTTATCTTAATCTGAGTTTATTCTTCAATGGGACAAAGCCCTTTAGTCTGATGTCAAGAATTGTTTATTATTTTCTCATTCTAAAAGAGACATTTCTTGGATCTTTTTTAAAACAAGATATATATGCGCTGTCCCATTGGCAAATCTTGTTTTAAGGCAGTCTGAATGTGTTCAAATTAAGATACGTTTTTGCCAAATTTGAGCCATTTTTGACTTCTTTTTTCAGCAAATCCTCTTCCTTTGTTTCTTTAAAGCTGCTTATACAGAGAAGAGCCACAAAAACCAAATTTCAGGTGACATATGTGCAGAGACCAGGCCACTCAGAGAAAAAATACAATATACCTTTACATTCACAAGTGTTTTAATGTACTTAGCTACTGCTTTTAGTACATAACATTCATGACAGTCTGAGCCAATCAGGTCCTGCTTCTGATACAGACGGCTCCTGATTGGTCACAGCTCAAAGTCAAACTGGAGACAGAGGCAGACAAAGTAGAAGAGATAAGAGCTGCTCTATTCATCCAAGAAATACCAAGATTTTAGTGAATTCCTGAAGAACTTTATGACAGTTTTTGTTTTATATAGATTAGCAGACTTCTCCCCGTTACCATAGATCCCATCACCTACTTTCCAGCTGTCCTCCACAACAGTGTTAAAGTATAGGCTCTCTGGAACGTTGTGATGTCACATAAACAAAACCGTATGGACCTTGTGTGACAGTATTCTTCGCCACGGGGGTTTTGGTGCAGCTCTTACCCTCGCGTCGGTACAGCGTGCTGGGCAGAGTGCTGGAGCTCCAGGACAGGGACCAGTGGCCCTCGGACCCCGGCTTCTTCTTGGAGGACGAGTCTCGCGAGCGTCTGTACTCCCAGAAACAGCGGCGCTTCGAAGGCCGCTCTCCGGACACACGCACCGGCTCCGTCTCCACCTCTGCAGGGGACAAAAACACCACTGAACGTCAGGATGAGGGAAGGAAATCTGGGATTTGAACATTGACTGACTTGTGTCCTTGGGCAAGACACTTCACCCACATTAGAATGAGTCTGGTGTGTGCGTGAATGGCTGGTAGTGGTCGGTGGGGCTGATGGCACATTCTGGTTGTGCCGCTTCTGTCAGTGTGCCCCAGGGCAGCTGTGGCTACAGTAGTTTATCACCACTGTGTATGTAGTGAATAATAATAATAATAATAATAATAATGACATGTGAAACGTCTTTGAGTGTCCTGAAAAGCGCTGTATATAAAACCAATGCATTATTAAACATTAAGACTAAGAACTAAGGCCCTGTCTGTCCACACAAAATCCCCAAAAAAAAAAAAAATAGTCAATCAGTGTATGATCCACACAAAGGTGTTTTGGGAATCTGAAAACCCAATTTTTTTTAAACCTGGTCCCAAACTGAATACAAATGAAATCGCTGTGTATATATATATTTTTGTGTTTGTCGCAATCAATGGGCGACTTGAATGCATGAGAAAAAGCATACATTCAATTCAATGCATTTGTGTGTAGCCCTGAATCACAACAGCAAGTTGTTGATTCCACGACAACAGATCAGAGAATCAAACCGTTTGAACACAGGAAATGCAATAATAACCAAAACACACAGGAGCCACTGGTCCATAAATGTAAAAACAAAATGTCCTTAAATGTCCCGGATCATCCCTGTCCTCAGACCCTCCTGCATCGCTGAGGAACTACACAAAAACCCAGTGGGAAAAAAGAGAAACTTTGGGGGAGGCACACACTGGGAGAGGGATCTGCTCCCAGGGACAGACTCAGGGCCTCAGTCCTCGTTCTACAGTCTGAGTGGGTAAGACGGGAAAAAACCATTCTAACTACCATGAAAAACAGCCTCTACACTGCAAAAAGTGATGAAAAATAATAATAAAAAGCTCAAATTTGGCACAATGTATCCCAATTTACCAATGGGACAAAGCAAGAAATGTCTCCCTTTGGAATGAGAAAATAAAGAAACGGTTTTTCAAATAAAGCTAAATGCCTTTGTCCCATTGGAGAATCATGTCAGAATTAACTTTGTACATTTACACTGACAATGGTGAAGGAGGGGGGCAGCCATTTTGTTTTTTCCCGTCTCCAGAATATTGCGATTTGAGGTTTTCCCGGAGACAGAGGCAGTGATGGTGCGACAGCCTGAACTGTTGAACCGAGTGTGGATTTGGTCGTGAAACTTCATTAACGCAAGAATGAGGCGTTATTTGAGTCGGCGGCGCAGATGGAGGAAGACGAGTGTCGGAGAAAGTGCGACGAACTCCAAGAGGAAGTTAGGAGAAAGCGTTTTCTCCTAACTTACAGTATAAGTCTATACAGTATAGACATAATATAGAGTGTATTCACAAAGAGAAAAAATAACTTTGACCCTGACCCTAATGAACCTCTCCCCTACAGGAAGCAACGCATTTGACACATATTTGGACATTAGCATCACATTTGGTACAGAGGTTTCCATAGTGACTGGGCTCATTCTTACTCCGCGATATCGAAAAGAAATTGCAATCGAGATTTATGACATAATGTGTGTGTGTGTGTGTGTGTGTGTCTATCTGTGTCTGACTGTGTCTGTGCGTGTGTCCGTCTGTATTTGTGTGTGTGTGTGTGTGTCTGTCTGTCTGTGTAGGTGTGTGTGTCTGTCTGTGTACATGTGTGTGCGTCTGTCTGTGTCTGTCTGTGTCTTTCTGTGTCTGTGCGTGTGTCCGTCTGTATGTGTGTGTGTCTGTCTGTATACATGTGTGTCCGTCTGTATGTGTGTGTGTCTGTCTGTGTGTGTGTGTCTGTTTGTGTACATGTGTGTCCGTCTGTATGTGTGTGTGTGTGTCTATCTGTGTCTGTCTGTGTCTTACTGTGTCTGTGCGTGTGTCCGTCTGTATTTGTGTGTGTGTGTGTGTGTCTGTCTGTCTGTGTAGGTGTGTGTGTGTGTGTCTGTCTGTGTACATGTGTGTGCGTGTGTCCGTCTGTATGTGTGTGTGTCTGTCTGTATACATGTGTGTCCGTCTGTATGTGTGTGTGTCTGTCTGTGTGTGTGTGTCTGTTTGTGTACATGTGTGTCCGTCTGTATGTGTGTGTGTGTGTGTCTGTGTGTGTGTCTATCTGTGTCTGTCTGTGTCTTACTGTGTCTGTGCCCGTCTGTATTTGTGTGTGTGTGTGTGTGTCTGTCTGTCTGTGTAGGTGTGTGTGTGTGTGTGTCTGTCTGTGTACATGTGTGTGCGTCTGTCTGTGTCTTACTGTGTCTGTGCGTGTGTCCGTCTGTATGTGTGTGTGTCTGTCTGTATACATGTGTGTCCGTCTGTATGTGTGTGTGTCTGTCTGTGTGTGTGTGTCTGTTTGTGTACATGTGTGTCCGTCTGTATGTGTGTGTGTGTGTCTGTGTGTGTGTCTATCTGTGTCTGTCTGTGTCTTACTGTGTCTGTGCCCGTCTGTCTGTGTACATGTGTGTGCGTCTGTCTGTGTCTTACTGTGTCTGTGCGTGTGTCTGTCTGTGTGTGTGTGTGTCTGTTTGTGTACATGTGTGTCCGTCTGTATGTGTGTGTGTGTGTCTATCTGTGTCTGTCTGTGTCTTACTGTGTCTGTGCGTGTGTCCGTCTGTGTGTGTGTGTGTGTGTCTGTGTACATGTGTGTGCGTCTGTCTGTGTCTTACTGTGTCTGTGCGTGTGTCCATCTGTATGTGTGTGTGTCTGTCTGTATACATGTGTGTCCGTCTGTATGTCTGTCTGTGTGTGTGTGTCTGTTTGTGTACATGTGTGTCCGTCTGTATGTGTGTGTGTGTGTGTGTCTGTGTGTGTCTGTCTGTGTCTTACTGTGTCTGTGCGTGTGTCCGTCTGTATGTGTGTGTGTCTGTCTGTATACATGTGTGTGTGTCTGTATATGTGTGTGTGCGTGTCTGTATGTGTGTGTCTATCTGTACGTATGTCTGTGTGCCTGTGTGTGTGTGTGTGTGTGTGTGTGTGTGTGATTACAGAACAGACCTGACATTTCCTATGTGCGGTGCAGTAATAAAGCTAATGGTAGTTTTCAGGTTTCTCTTTGGACCAAAGCTACACATTGTTTGTTTATTAATGTCATGAATATTTAAAACCTGTCATTTAGAAAACAGCAGAAAACGGTTTGTGTTGATATGAAAATGTAGCCGAGCGACGCAAATAGAAACGCACACATCCAGATCATGTTACAGTAAGAAATGGGTCTGAACTAGAGAATGGAGAAATGTCGAGGTCAAGTTTATATATAAAGCACGTTTATAAAAAGTCAATATTGCCTCAAAGCGCTGTAGAGAAAATGCTTAGTAAATATAAACGATATGAACTGTAAATGGAAATGACTGAAGGCAAGAAGGTCCAGGGTGCAGCTGTGGAGCAAGACCTAAGTCGCTCTGAAACAGTTGTTGTTAAATGTAAATGTTACTACAGTTCAGTCAGTTCTGTCTTATCGATTCATTCTACCTTTATAGTGTAAATAAAATACACCTGAAATGTTGTCCACTCTTGATGTAAATGCTTTTGTTGCTTGTGCAATAAAAAAAAGTTTAAAAAAGAGAGACATTGACTCGCACTCGAATCGGACTAATATTAGACAATATACTAAACTTTTTAGATTAAAAATAAGCTTTTTTTCAATCCGAAATCAAGAGACATTTAGAACATGGAAATATGTGTGATTAATTGCAATTAATCACGAGTTAACTGTAACATTAATGTGATTATTTGCAATTACATATCTTAATCGTTTGATAGCACAAATATATACAAATACAACAAATGTGTTTTTTAAGTTGCTTTGCACCTTTTGAACTTTTAAACTGTTTCAACACGTTTACCCTTTCACCAGCTTCTAGTATTCAGTCTAAGGACCCCATAGGTCTCTAATCTGCCAAAATAACTAAAATAGATCATTTACGACCCCAAAAACATACAAATGAAATGGCGTACGACGTGAGATCAGTTTATCTGACGCTGTAAACGTGTGAAAACCCAGAGAGCGATGAGACCAAAGTGTGTGTTGTGCATAATCAGTGTAATAACAGCATCATAAATAATGCAGCTCCGTCGCAGCAGAGACCGTTACATCAGAGAGGATCAGGGTCTTACGTAACCGGGTGAGTCCGGTCCACCGCCCAGACGAGCTTTTGTCTGCTGCTATCGGCTCACGGCGAACGGGAACCAATCACAGGCTATTTTGGGCTTTCTGTGACCTTAATCGAGCTATAGCAACATGAACACACACAAAATACCCCCGCGATGAATATAGGATAAATATAGAAGTGGCTAAAATGTGAGAATTTGATAGTATTTGGACGATATTTGGGCCACAATTCAATATTATTGTGATGCGATTCTGCGATATAATGCGTTTCAAGTCAATTCACTGTGTTCTGGTTCATCTATTTACCAGTAGCAACAAAGAAAACACACACAAAATACCTCCAGGCAATATTAAGGAGGGGTGGGAACTGGAAATGTGATTCGATTCAGTGATATATTACCATTCCAGTGAAAAAAAAAATCTAAAATATACTTAACTAAATAAAAAAAACGAAATACATTTGTTGAAGTTTATCTAAAAAATTTAGAATCAAAAAATTGTAAAAAAATTAAATCTAGTGAAAGAAATAAGGCAAAATAAAAAAGAACCATATTACTAAATAAAAAAATAACATGTTTAAAGTTTTTTTTTTTATTGAATAAAAATATATGAACAAAACAAAAGATTTCTAGTGAAAAAATATATTAGTAAATACAAAAAAATTAAATAAATTTTTTAAAGCTTATTTAAAATTTAAAATGAACAAAATAAAACATTTCTAGTGGAACAAAACCAATAATAAATTATATTAATAATTCAATGTACTAATTATGTTTTTAAGCTTAATTAAATAAAAATCATATCTAGAAAATAATTATTAATCTCCAGCCCGCCCCTGTGTTGACGTAGCCTGTTCCAGCCAGATGTGCCTCCTCCGTGTGGGAACGAGTTTACTGTACAGTGACCATTTATCAAACTCTATTGAAAATACATCAGAGACTTCCAAACACAGACTAATGAGAATCAGTGCATCCAGACGCTCTCACACCCGCTTTAATTCAGGACGGAGTGTTTTGACTCGGATCCAGGACCTCTCCGTTACCTCGGCCTGGACCCCCGCCACCGCCGCGGTCCCTGGGAAAGATTGTTATCAGTGAAGAGGCCAGAGTTTCCACGGGGACCGAACATCAAAGACCAAACCCGCTTTCAAAGAGCACTTCTGTCTGCTGTGTGAATGAAGCTAGCAATCAGCAGTTTTTTCCCCCCTTTGAACAAAACTGCAAGTGTACAAAGAAGATCAGTGAAAAAAGTACTTTTTTAGAGAAGCGTCTCAAGGGTCCGGACCTGAGGCCGCTTTCAAAGACGTCTCGTAACTTTCTATTATTCACAAACTTTGTAAATGTATTTGTGAATAAAAATGCAGCTAAAGCAGAAATTCAGACTTGAAGATTGGGAGACACCGAGTCCTCCTTCTCTGCACAGAACTCATCAGCGTCACGTCACGGCTGCATGAAAACAGAGCCTCTCAGTCCTGCAGCGTCAAGCTACTATTTGTGCAGCAACCCTCCTCCTCCCCGTCACCGCCTCTTCAGTGGAGAATTGCCATGTTACCAGCTCGGCTTTACTTCACCACCAGAGTTTAGGCCTCGGGGGTTTGCAAACTTAAAAATCTATATGTAATTCCCTCCTGACGTCATGCAATATTTCTGCTAAGGGTCTAATCTCCAAACCTTAATAGACTTTTCATGTTCAAATGCAATAAATAGTAGTAGTAGTAAGTACTGCACGGCACGGTGGCTGAGTGCACTCTCGCCTCTCAGCAAGAAGGTCCTTGGTTCGAATCCCGGCCGGACAAGGGCCTTTCTGAGTGGAGTTTGCATGTTCTCCCCGTGTCTGCGTAGGTTTCCTCCGGGTACTCCGGTTTCCCCTACCACTAAAAATATGTACAATAGGTCTGGCATGCGCCTCCTGTTCGGCGACCCCGCTCCCATCTCTGTGTGGAGTGAGAGACAAGTGCCCAAAAAATAACAATTGTAAACCGCTTTGTGACTCTGGTCTGTGAAAGGCGGTATATAAATAAAGCTTACTTACTACTAAATATGTTAGTACCTCCTCATGCATCTGCCGGCTCTAATTCATACCCATGCAAACTAGTAATAAATATCATTCTTGGTCAGATAGAAATTCCGACATATACAGTAGATTATAAGTAAACGCTCAACAAATGTAACCACACAACACGATTTTTACTTTGGCCGTTTGATTTTCCCACATTCTCAGCAGCTGCAGCCGAAATTATTGAATTTCCGAAGATCTTAAACTCACCACAATTCACGTATAACAAAACACACAAAAAATATATGATGGACTGTGACCAGACCATACTATTTATTTTTTTTGCTGTAAATAGTGGTTTTTTTGCCACTGTTTTGTATTTTTTAAATGTATATTTGTGTATGTCTTTTTATGTACAGCACTTTGGTCAACCATGTTGTTTTTATTAGTGCTTTATAAATAAACTGGATTGGATTGGATTGGATATACAAAACAAATACATACGTTTCTTACACAAGTTCTGCTTTTCCCTGTGCTCTCCATATTTTTACGTACGGGTTTGCAAGCGTTTTTGTCAATTGAATTCGCTCGCCTTCCGCGCTCAGGTGAAAATTGTTCTCTGAATGGAATGTTCATGTCAAGTCATCATTAAAGGGCCCTAATTTGTCAAATGGCATTAATGAAACATGTTCTTTTCCAATACTTCTTTAACTGATAACAGAGATATTGTCATGGTTTGGCTTTATTTCCTGTTTTATTTTGTAGTTTGTTATATCCCTGTGTCTTCTTTGGTTGTACTTCCTGTCTATTACCTGCCCCGCCCTCATCTGTCTCACCTGTGTCTCGTTAAGTCTTGTATTTAACCCTGTTCCGTCATTGTCATCCCTCGTCTGTTTCAGTTCTTGTTCTCTGTGGTTTTTCTGGTTTTGGATTTGTTATATATTTTTTATTAAATCCATTATTCTGCAGTTTTTGCATGTTGGGCCTCATTTTTTTTTCACCTACGTGACAGATATTTGGATTTCTAAATTAGTTTTACAGCCTCTAAATCTTGTTTTTTTGCTTTCATTTCAATGTCTCCACCGTTTCACCTTTTCAGGAAGTCTGTGATCCGGGTTGCCAGAATTCACTGCGTCGAGCTAATCTCACCGGTAAAGTACCATGTGGCGCAGAACTAAAAAAGATCTCGTTATGATTCTCAAATCATTAACGACAAAACAAGGAATAAAACCAGGATTTCTCTTGTCTATTCAGTTATTATGGTCCCAGCTGGATTCGCCTGCATATCTGGCAACCTGAGTCAGGGAGAGGCTGCAGTACCACTTTTGACCAGATTTTTACATACTGCTCCTTTAAGTCTCAGAATCAAATTATTTTAGTTTGTCATTGTAAGTAACTGGAAGTCACAAACTAGAAATTTTCTCTGGCTCAAGTGAAAAGAAGTTATAGAAAAAAGTGAAAATAATTATGTAAGCATGCATTTTTAAAAAATCTCTTGAATGTTTTTACATTTATACACCGTGCACACTTGGTACACAACACACATTTCACTTAAGTCTATGCTCGAGACCCACGTTTACTCTCTGGCTTTTAACACTGCAAGACTTGTGTTTTATATTTTTTCTTATTATTTTTATTGTTTTTATTTCATACATCTTCTTAATATGTTATGTTAATAATATGTTAATATGTTACAAAATATATCAATTTTTTACATACACATAAAGCTGACAGGCCTAAATATAAATGAGTTACTTCAGTCTCTGTGCAGCACTTAGGGAACTTGTTTTATAAAATGCGCTATATAATTAAAGTGGATTCTGTGGTAAACGCGGTCACAGACGTGGAAGTAATCGTGGAAACTGAGATAATGCAGGTTTTCAGACCAACGCTGACGATTACTGTGGAATGAACGACACCAACGCTTCGCTAATGATTGATTCATGTCCTAAATGTAGTTTTGTTGTTACTTGTGACAATAACGATGAATAATGGATTGTTTTTTCTTCACACAGGGATTGATGCAGAGCTGAGGAACTCTCCAGAAGCTTGTATTATTAATGGATTACAGAGAACGCAGTTTATTGTCTCTGTTTATTCTCTTTCACAGGTCATGAGTGGGAAACGTACAAAACTAACATGTCCTCACACATTCTGGAGAATATCTGGTTCTCAAGTAGAAAGCTATATTGATAAACATGTTTAATGGCTAAATGAAGGATTTACAGCCACAAAACATCTCCCTCTTGTGGCAGAAGCTGTGAATTACATTGTTGCTCTACCAACTGAGCTTTGATGTGTCGCTATAATCTGGTACAAAACATATCTGTCTTTGAGCTTAAAGTTGCGGAGCTTTGTTCCTTTCGAATAAAGTTGAAACTAAACAATTCTTATTCTCCCACCAGAGGGAGGTGTAGAATTTGTTTTTGTTTTTCAAATGTGAATATTACCAGCTGCAAACCCAGCTATATGTGATTGTGTAGTAGTTTGTAATTACACCACACGCACAAAAATTGTTTTAAAGGTTGCTCTGAGCGTGATGTCATAGATTAAGATTAGTTAAAAGATTGTCTCACAAAAGGGAAATTTCAGTGTTGCATCGTCAGTTACAGAACAGAAGGAATTAGGATAAATGAACAATAACTCTATAGCAAAAACATATAAAATCTCTAGCTTTAGCATAATAAAGAAGCAAGTGTAAAATGCTGTATATTCTGGTGCAAAGAAGATATAGTTGAACAGATATCAGCATGGATCTAACACGGGTTAAATAAGTGCAACGTGGTTAAAAACTCCAAAAAATATGATTTTGTCTGAGTCTCTTTCATAGTATTAACAAAGGAACCACCGCAGCCAAAACTCCACCGTAGATTAATTCACATCAAATTGAAACCTGAATTGAATACTTTTCCGTGGGCAGATCGGACTCCCAGGAGAGCGTCCATGTTTTGCACTATTTTGGTTCGGTTTTTGAATACATCCATAACAGAATGACTCCAGGGAGAGCCAATGCACAGCAACATGCCTCTCTAAGTTTACAGATTTTGCATGATTTCAGTGCGGGGCTATATCCCAGCAACAAGGGAGATCTCACAATGCCAAGTTTTCTTCCAACTCCAGCTGTAAATGGATTTAACCGGCTAAAGGCTAAACAGATTTTATTATAAGGCTAAAAAAAAACACGAATTTTAGGACACCCAAGTTCGACCCCGTCCTCCGTAAACTCCACTGGCTCCCCATACACCTCCCCATACACCTCCACTCACTCATTCACAGCAACGCTCCAGAATACCTGAATACCTCCTCACCCTACAGTCCACATCACAATCTCTCCGGTCCACATTATTATTATTATTATTAAGACTTTTCTTGTTCACGGTAATGACGTCCAGTGTCTTGCTATAGAGGAGAATTCCCATATTTGTTGATGTTTGATGTTTGTCTGGGATTATTTATGGTTTACACGCCTTGTATCTTGTTTTGTGCAGTAACTTACCTTGTGTATGGACTGTGCTTTACAATTAAACTTGCCTTGCTTTGCCATAAACGAAAATATTGATTGAAGCAAGACGTTTGTGCCTCCTTAATAATACATATTGATGGCCCAACAGAAAATGTTTAATATTTTTGCACACTTGTATGTAAGAGCCCCTTGAGTCACTATTTGACGCTAAGGGCTGAGAGCTGATTGGCTGAGTGAGACTGGTCCGCCCTTTTTTCACTTTTCTGTCTGAAAAAGCTGATCCAATTATGTGACAGAGGCCTAAAAATACCTTGATGGAGAGAAAGGAACTAGTTACAAGACTTAGATGACATACACTGCAAAAAACGATAGAATATGTGGTGATAATTGCTTGAATCGAGTGATTTTTGTCTTAATTTGAGTTCATTCTAACAGTGTTAAAACAAGATTCTCCAACGGGACAAAGCCATTTAGTCTTTTTTCTAGAACTGTTGCTTTATTTTCTCATTCCAAGGGAGACTTTTCTTATCTCTTTTTAAAAACAAGATCATTTTGCTTTGTCCCTTTGGCAAATCCTGTTTAAAGGCAGTCAATGTGCTCAAAATAAGACACATTTTGCCAAATTTGAGCAATTTCTGACTTATTTTCCATCACTTTCGCAGCTTCAAGCCTCAGACACAACTCAAAAACACAAAATTCCAATGAACCATTTTTCAAACATAATAAAAAAAAGCAGAAATTGAGCAGAACCAACCAACAATTGGCCTTCAGACTCTTGTTCTTGTTATATCTATGGAGACAGGTGTCGGCCTTCCACTGAATGAAGCTGATTAGACCTGCTCTGATTGGTCCCATTTCTCTCATAGCAACCGAACAGCCAATCAGGAGCAAGTCTGGTCCATTCCCCTTCAATACGGGGAGAGAAGGCGCCTGATTGGTCGAATCTTGGGCTAACAAAGATTGTATCAATATCCAAACACCAGAATCATGTTGAGCGTAAAATCACACACATTTTAAGCCTCTTGAACAGAAGTCTCCAACATTTTCCCTGGAGAATTTTTTGGGGCAAAAATGGCAGACAGCTGAGACAAAGAAACATATTTGTGAGCTAGAATGAATGCAGGAATTTGTGTTTTTATTTCGACGTTCTTAGAAGAATAAATAAAGGAAAGACCAGCTTTAGTCTCATGTCAGGCCTGGTTTAGCTATTGTATTATTTGTTGTTTTATAAATAATCTAGCCAAATTTGAATGATTGATAACTTCTGTGGCATTTCTTTTCAATGCAGTTCAATACCCAGAAAACAAGCTATCATGATGTATTAGTGCTCTGGATAGTAGTAAACATGTGACATTTGAAGAGGGTGGCTATAGCTAATGCTAGCCCCTGAGCCACAGCTTGGAGACCCATGACCTAGGTGTCTTCAACCTTTTTCCACCAGAGAGCTACTTTCCCGAGACGATAAAGCCAGAGAGCTACTCCTTAAAGCGGCCGTCGGAAAAATGTGGTGATATATCAGCGTGAACAAGGCTAAAATCTGGTATAATCATAATTTATCATCGCATATGTGTTACTAGGGCTACAAAGTCAGTGCATTTACAATGATAAATAATAATAATGAATAATACAATCTGAAATATTAAGTATATTATTTGATTTGTCCATTTCTAAATCCTTTGGCGAGCTACCTGGAAGGGGGTGGCTAGCTAATGGTAGCCCCTGAGCCACAGGTTGGAGACCCATGATCGAGAATGTTGAATCTGACACTAACAGAGCAGGAAGTCTATGGAAACACCCACAGAACATGCAAAAGCTAAAACCAGAGCGAAACCAGGAAGTGAGAAAGACTTGTATCAAATCTCCAACTTTAGCACAATAAAGAAGCAAGTATAAACTTCTGTGTATTCAAGTGCAAGGAATATGTAGCTGTATAGATACTGCGTTAGCATTAGCATACTGTGTTAGCATTAGCATTAATAGAAGGGTCGAAAAGTGGTTAAAAACTCAGAATAGCTAAAACCAGAACTAAACCGGGAAGTGAGAAAGACTGGACAAGTATACGTTTATCGGATGGAACGGCAGCAGACGCCACAAATAATAAACGTGAGACTAACGAGGCGCTAGGCCAAGACCAGGACTAGTCTGAGTCAGAGCAGAACCACAGCAGACCCGGAGAGTCCACACCACAGACTCTCCCTCTCTCTGGTCTCTCATTCTGATCTCTCTCTTTCTCTGGTCTCTTTCTGGTCTCTCTCTGTTCTCTCTCTCTCTCTCTCTCCGTTCTCTCTAGTCTCTTTCTCTGGTCTCTCTCCGGTCTCTCTCTCTGTTCTCTCTCTCTCTCTGTTCTCTCTCTCTTTCTGTTCTCTCTCTCTCTCTCTCTCTGTTCTCTCTAGTCTCTTTCTCTGGTCTCTCTCCGGTCTCTCTCTCTGTTCTCTCCCTCTCTCTGTTCTCTCCCTCTCTCTGTTCTCTCTCTCTTTCTGTTCTCTCTCTCTCTCTCCGTTCTCTCTAGTCTCTTTCTCTGGTCTCTCTCCGGTCTCTCTCTCTGTTCTCTCTCTCTCTCTGTTCTCTCTCTCTTTCTGTTCTCTCTCTCTCTCTCTCTCCGTTCTCTCTAGTCTCTTTCTCTGGTCTCTCTCCGGTCTCTCTCTCTGTTCTCTCCCTCTCTCTGTTCTCTCTCTCTTTCTGTTCTCTCTCTCTCTCTTTCCGTTCT
Organism: Knipowitschia caucasica; assembly: GCA_964034765.1. Lineage (NCBI taxonomy): Eukaryota > Metazoa > Chordata > Actinopteri > Gobiiformes > Gobiidae > Knipowitschia > Knipowitschia caucasica. The sequence goes on from OZ035825.1 coordinate 45,570,063, forward strand.
CTCTAGTCTCTTTCTCTGGTCTCTCTCCGGTCTCTCTCTCTGTTCTCTCTCTCTCTCTCCATTCTCTCTAGTCTCCTCTCCCTCTCTCTGTTCTCTCCCTCTCTCTGTTCTCTCCCTCTCTCTGTTCTCTCTCTCTTTCTGTTCTCTCTCTCTCTCTTTCCGTTCTCTCTAGTCTCTTTCTCTGGTCTCTCTCCGGTCTCTCTCTCTGTTCTCTCCCTCTTTCTGTTCTCTCTCTCTCTAAATATATAGATACTACTCTTTGAAAACCTTAGTAAAACCAGAAAGCCTAAAAACAGCTGTGGCCGTGGACCAGAACAAGCCTGGCCTCTGCACTCACCACATTCACTCTCAGACGAGCTGGTGAGTTCTGCCTCCGCTGCCGTCTCCTCTTCCTCCTCCTCCTCCTCCTCCTCCTCCTCCTCCTCTTCTTCGGTCTCTGAGTCTCTCCTCTGCTCCTCAGGTTCCTCTGGGCTCCTCTCCTCTGCTCGGCTCGGCTCCGGCTCAGTCCTCACCTCCTCCAGACTCACTCCGATCTCTGCGTCTCCTCCTTGACCTAACGAGTAGTTGTGCTCCAGGGTCAGCTCCTCGTCCTGAGCCACCTGGTACACCTCCACGGCCCGGACCAGCAGCGGCGGCGCCACTCGCTCCTGAGGAAACAAAAGAACAACACGTGAGATGGTGGAGAGGTCCTGGGTTCAACTGGTCTCTCTCTCTGGTCATACTCTCTTTCTCTCTCTCTGGTCACACTCTCTTTCTCTCTCTCTGGTCTCTCTCTCTCTGGTCACACTCTCTTTCTCTCTCTCTGGTCTCTCTCTCTGGTCACACTCTCTTTCTCTCTCTCTGGTCTCTCTCTTTGGTCTCTCTCCCTGGTCTCTTTTTGATCTCTCTCTCTCTCTCTGGTCGCACTGTCTTTGGTCTCTCTCTCTCTGGTCTCTCTCGCTTTTTGGTCTCTCTCTTTGGTCTCTCTCCCTGGTTTCTTTTTGATCTCTCTCTTGATGGTCTCTCATCTCTTTTTTGTCTCTCTCTAGTCTCTCTCTGGTATCTCTCTCCGGTCTCTCTCTCTCCGGTCTCTCTCTCTGGTCTCTCTCTCTGGTCTCTCTCTCTGGTCTCTCTCTCTGGTCTCTCTCTCTGGTCTCTCTCTCTCCGGTCTCTCTCTCTGGTCTCTCTCTCTGGTATCTCTCTCTGGTCTCTCTCTCTGGTCTCTCTCTCTCCGGTCTCTCTCTCTCCGGTCTCTCTCTCTCCGGTCTCTCTCTCTGGTCTCTCTCTCTGGTCTCTCTCTCTGGTCTCTCTCTCTGGTCTCTCTCTCTGGTCTCTCTCTCTCCGGTCTCTCTCTCTCTGGTCTCTCTCTCTCTGGTCTCTCTCTCTGGTATCTCTCTCTCTGGTATCTCTCTCTGGTCTCTCTCTCTGGTCTCTCTCTCTCTGGTCTCTCTCTCTCTGGTCTCTCTCTCTCTGATCTCTCTCTCTCCGGTCTCTCTCTCTCTCTCTGGTCTCTCTCTGGTCTCTCTCTGGTCTCTCTCTGGTCTCTCTCTCTCTCTGGTCTCTCTCTGGTCTCTCTCTGGTCTCTCTCTGGTCTCTCTGTTATAACGTTAATATTGTGGCGTACAGTCCATTTAAACATGTTTTTATATATTATTCAACAACTATAACATTATAAAATCTCACTTTACATGAAATGAATCAAACATATTTTACTTTCAGAAGATTCTTAACATATTTTTCCAATAATAAACCCAAATTCTTAATAAATTCATATTGGTTTTTCAAATGTCGATTGTTCAAACCTAATGTAAAAACACCACTTGTGTGAATGGGCTCTTCGTCACCATGGCGACGGATGGGCCTGATATAAAAAAATGGTGCAGAAGTGTCCAAACGCCTACATTTGGTGCGTGTAGCTGTCCGTCTGTGGTGGGACTGAGGCGCTCCTTCACCGTGGCGTTGGGGACGTTCTGTGACAGCGCCGTGGGAGGGGGAGGGGTGGCGGCGGATTTGGTTGTGCTTCTCTTTCGCTGCTCTTCCTCTTCCTGTTCCTCTCGACTCCGGCCCAGTCGACCAATCAGAACGGTCTCCTCCGAGAAAACCTGGCAGAAAAAGAAAAAAAAACACACAAAAAATAAAATGCAATTGATTTTGAAGCTAAAACATGGACCGTAGTGTTAGCCTTAATGTGGAAGAAGACGATTGTAACGTAAGCTAGCTGGAGCCAATTTCCTTATATGGGCGTTTGGAAACCAGGGGCGGGATTTAATAAGTATATTCTTCTTCTCTTGTGTATATAACATTTATAATTTTGACATTCTACAATAGTTTCTTGTTCACTTATTTGCTCGAAATAAACGTTATTATTATCATTATTATTTTGTTACGATGGAGTTAGCCAGACGTGTTGCTATGATGGTTGCTAAGGCAAGCTGGAGTTTCCCCGACGAACGAAGGCATCTGATTGGTCTGGCCTTATAGTGATGGATTTGATAGATTTTGATAGATACTTCCGACAGTCATTTCTACTGCCAACATCCTGCACATGTTTTGGAATAGTATCACCACTTCTAGACACATTTATGAGAAAATAAATAAGCGAATAGTTCAGGTGGCTCCAACCTATTTCTCAAGAGCTACCAGTAGCTCGCCACGCCCTCCCAGGTAGCTCCCATACATGTTGTGACGTCAAAGGAACGCAACCTATTCATATATTCACATGATAAGGTCTAATAAGTTAGATATGTTTTAGTGATCCCTAGTCCTCTCTCTCCCCCCCTCTCTCACTCCCTCTCCCTCCCATCTCCCCCTCTCTCTCCCCTTTCTCTCTTCTCTCTCCCCCCTCTCACTCTCTCACCCCTCTCTGTCCTCTCTCTCCCCCCTCTCACTCTCCTCTCTCTCTCTCACCCCTGTCTCTCTCCCTTCTTCCACTCTCCTCTCTCTCCCCCTCCCCTCTCTATCACCCCTCTCTCTCTCTTTGTCTCCCCCTCTATCTTCCTACCCCCCTCTCTGCCCCTCACTCTCTTTGTACCTCGGAATCGGTGGGCAGCTTCCCTCCCACTCTCTCTCTCCCCCGCTCTTTCCCCCGTCCTCTCCCTCCCTCCCTCCCTCCCTCCCCTCTCCCTCCCTCTCTCTGTACCTCGGTGCCGGTGAGCAGCTCCCCTCCCATGCCCAGGCCGGGTTTGGTGAAGCGCGTCATCTCGTCCAGCGCAGACACGTCCCACCTCTCGGCCTGGAGGTCTTCGCAGAACCCTCCGTCATCCACCAGATCGCTTAGCAACTCAAAAGGCCGTTTCCGTGGAGACGCCGGGGAGCCCAACATCAGCAGCACGGACTGGAGGGACACGGGGGATTTATGAAAGACTGACCAGCTGGGTACTTTACAATGAAAATGTATTATAAACATGAGAACTGAATGCCACTGAATTTAGTTCACTGCGAAATATTTCATTTTGAGAGACAGAAAACTGTTAAAATACATTGAGTACAAAACAAGACACTAGTAAAAACTTGTTGATACTGACATTCAATTAGATTGAGCTGGACACATGTAAACCCAGAGTTAAAATCAAGTTCGGCAAAACTGGATTGAACCATTTCTTTCGGACACTACTGAGACAAGGACAGCAGATGCATCTAAGAGCACAGTGGGAAATAAAACTCCTTTTTTTTAAGCGTTTTATTATTACATTGTTGTATGTGGGTGTGTATCTATATTGCCATTTTGATCTGTTTTTTCAATTCAATTACATTTATTCTTGTGTAGCTCTAAATCACTTGCGTAGCTCTAAATCACTAGCCTGGTCGTACCACACCATAGTACAAATTACATTTTGTACTAAGGTCTGGAGGTGCTTCATTGAGCTTTGTTTACAGGTGGGAGGGGTTAACTCCTTTTGCAGATTGAAACGATTGGCTCTGAGTTTACCGCGACGTAGGTAATGCGCCCGAGTGAGTTGTTAGCATTTAGCATTTAGCCTAGCCATCTCCTTTGCCGCTAACGGAGCCTGTGAGGAGTAGCGCCACAGTCTTGACCAGCGATTACATTTGCTAAACATTCCTCTTGCTCCGGCTTCAATTTCTTGATAGAACCGGACCGGATTACTTTACTATCGCATTTTTTGTCATTACCAAACTACAACCTGCCCGTTCAACGCAAACTCTTGACGTCACCCACAACTAACTACAACACCCGCCTCCCGCGCTCGCTGATTGGTCGGGTGGAATAGGTGGAACAGATTGTAATCGCAAACACAGGGACCAGACCCAGACGTTACATGCAGGAAATGATGATTGACCGGAGTGTACGGATGGTAAGTTTAAAACTCACAGTTAAAAGCTGTTTGATATAAGTGCAGGGTTTTAATAAGTGATTTAAAAGAGGTTAATAAAAAATCTTAAATGTCCTGGATCAGCGCTGTCCTTAGACCCTCCTGGATCAGTAAGGAATGACTCACAAAAGGACTCAGGCCTCACCTGGTCGTAGTCGGTGCGTCCTCCGTGGGGGGACATGGCCAGAGGGTACGGGCTGAGCAAGGCCCTGTGTCCCCCGTACGCCTCCCCAAAAATGGGCTCCATCCCACTCAGACCGGGCTGAAGACACACACACAAGAAAGAAGAGGAATTAATAATAACACACATAAGAGAGAAGAGGAATTAAAAAAACACACACACACAAGACAGTAGTAAGAAACACAGGAAGCACACAAAATATACAAAATAAGTATCTGCTTTGTTTCTTAGCTAGCTGTAAATGCTTCAATATCAATATTAAAGCATGGGTCACCTGCAGACAATTTTCCAATCTTGCCGTGTGAACCAGTGTAGATTCAAGTTTTGGGGCAAAAAAGTTTGTGTTTTTGCTCAGTGCGAATGAGCCCAAACTAACCCAATCCATGTTGTTTATGTGAACAGGCCCAGGTCTATATGACGGTTCCAAACTGCTGCACTCAAGTCTGAATCTAATCCACCCTGGGTTCAGACCAAGGCAAATGAAAACGTTTGCTTCCACGGAACATGTTTCTCCAGAATAAATATCTACAGTTTGACCGACAGCCTCGGTACAAACTTGTAATATTCGGTTACGTAAATATGCAGATTGTGTGTAGGTGGAGAGATAATTATGTTTCACCTGTGGGACATGTGTATTTGGTCACACGCATCAGTCCAAATCCCACAGAAACTCAAACGTATTCACTGATTAGAGATGGATCAAAGGGAAGGTGAAAGTTTAACTAAATAAATATGTTTTTTAATGTTATTACGTGGACATGTGTTTTTAAAGCACAGGGACTGGACTCCTGCTGGTGCCCAGAGTCAGGACTAAATATCAACGTTTCAGAGTGTGTGTGTGTGTGTGTGTGTTTGTATATATATGTGCCTGTGTATATATGTGTGTGTGTGAGAGTGTGCGTGTGTGTGTATGTGTGTTTTTAAATATATTAGTGTCTGTCTGTTAGTATATAAATGTGTGTGTATTTGTGTATATATATGTGTGCGTGCGTGTGTGTGTGAGTGTATGCATATGTATGTGTGAGCGTGTATATGTGTGAGAGTGTGTGTGTGTGTGTGTGTGTATATATATGTTTGTGCCTGTGTATGTGTATATATGAGTGTGTGTGTGAATGTGCTAGTGTGTGTATGTGTGTATATATATGTGCCTGTGTATGTGAATATATGTGTGTGTTTCAGTGTGTATGTGTATATATGAGTGCGTGTGAGAGTTTGAGAGTTTGTATGTGTGTTTGTACATATATGTGTGTTAGTATATATATACAGTATATGTGTGTGTGTATTTGCGTATATATACGTGTGTGTGTGTGTGTGTGTGTCTGTGTGCGTGTCTTGTTTAGGATAGGATGTGGCAATACAAAAAAACGCCATTTAAATTTTGGCTCTAAACCTGCCTTTGGGCGGGGTATGCACTCTCCGACTTTTAGTATACCACATGATCTAAATTGTAATCAATAACTTGACAACGACAGAAGCAGTCGACCAAATGCAGGCAGTTTGAACATCGATCAAATCTGTCACAATCGTGTTTTTAATCTGAGTTTTTGGCGTTTTGTTACCTGAGGCATCGCCCGCAGCTGGAGGGAGCAGGTCACTGTGAAACTTCAACGACTTCTACACTGTCTGGACACAAAACACATCAAACACACACATTTTATCAGTTCATCACAAATTATACGTCTGAGATTTCACCGTGAGTGTGTGGTTTTCTACAGGCAGCAAAAAAACAATATATATATAACCAAATCTACTCTTTCCATGTGAAAACAGAGCAATGAAAAGGAACATATTTGACAAAACAGAGAGAAATACATATATAGGAGTGAACGGCAGGTGGAACATACACAAGTCAAAGTGGAAATATTGGCGCCTTTTTAGAGATTTTAACCACATGTAAGTAGCGTAAATTCCGGACTAAAAGCCGCAGTTTTTTTTCCTGCATTTTGAAGGCTGCGGCTTATAATCAGGTGCGGCTTATAGTCCGAATAATACGGTAATAGAAGCACATACATATTGTGGTCAGTGAGGATTCCAATGCAAACTACCATTAACTACTGTTTAAACCTCATTTAATTATACCATGTACCATATCCACTCCGACTGAAGCGTCACCATAGCAACACTTAGCATTGAGCATACAAGCTAATCTACAAATTGGATTATAGAGTTGGTTTTGAAGGTCTGCATTGCGACAAGATGTTGATTTAAGTCGCTAAATATGTATTGTTTTGTGTTATATACTTGTCTGGGGGACTTTTGCACACTTATTCCAATTGAGTTTTGCATATAAACTGAATCTGAAATGACAAAAAAGTTGGAAATATCTGCCATTTTGACTAAGTTTCTCTGGTTTTAAGACATTATTCACGCTCAACTTCATTAAAATCATCACATAACAACATTTCTGAGGTCATTCTTGTTAATGAAATGCAAACATGAATAATAATCACCTGACGTAGAGGGGTGACAAAGGCTGAAGAGGGTGAGGGCTTGTCACATGACTGTCCTGCACCAATCACCTTGCTGCGACCTGGAAGAAGGGGAAGAGAAACAGGAAGTGAGATTTCCAATGTAAACAACGCCGGAAAGTCTAAAATTGTGACATGTTAGTGCAATATGAAACAACTAGGACTCTGAGGGGCACCGGGACTGGCCTCCTGCCGGTGCTCAGTCTCCCTGAAAATGTGAAACAGGCTTCAAATCCAGGTTAAAAACAGCTTTTTTTTAGCAGTGCATACAAGGAGGGATAGTATATTCACCCTTGTTAATACATTGTGATTATTTATGTGTATTATTTATTATTTTAATGCCTTGTATGTTTATTTTATTGTTTTGTTAAAGGAGCAGTATGTCAAAATTTGGCCACACGTGGTACAGCAACCACTCTCCCTGACTCAGGTTGCCAGATATGCAGACGAATCCTTAACTAGCAAACCCATGGAGGTGCCATTTGGCACTTCTACCTAAAAAGCCCACCACGGTGCCAAATGACTCCAAGGATTTTAGCTAACAAACTAAATCACCTGTGAACGGCCAACTTTGTTATGTAAATAAGGCCATTATCACAGGCTGAGCTGAAGTTGCTCAACCACTTTACTTTGTCTTCTTCGGGAGAGGGAGGATCTGATTAGTTAAAATGAGTTAAATCTAGTGTCATGCTGACTTTAGTTAAAAAATAATAATGAAAATAATAAAGTGAATTGAAAGAAAACAAACGAGCAACGTCATTCAATGTATACATTTACATTGTTTACAAAATAAATATGCTACTTACAGTTTTTCTCAGTGTCTTTGGTGCATTTATCACATAATTATTCACATTTGCACGACAGTTAGTGCATTTATCAGAACAATTAGTACAAACTGCAAAACCTTGGGGATAACCTGCAAAAGTGCATCACCTTCTCAAAATGAAAAGTGTATTCCTCAAAAGCAAGTCTTCATGTCGAGGAAACTGTCTGTCTCAAAATAATAAGTCTTAACAACATGGAGTATGAACAACACAGTCAAATGACTTTGTCACGTTTTCATTGTGACACTTTACTCTCTGTGTTTTCAAAGCAAAAAATTTGCTCTTGGTGAGCACTGTACAGCTGAAAACTACAGTAAAGTTACACACAACTGTATTTAGTGAGAGTAAAAGAACATTTATACTGTATGTACTGTGTGTGTGTGTGTGTTTGTGCATGTATGTATTTACTGTGTGTGTGTGTGTTTGTGCATGTATGTGTTTCGATGTATGTCTGTGTACTGTATGTCTTTCACATATTTACTGCATATGCTCTTTGCAATTCTACAGCATTGTGCAACAGAAATACAGTCACATACATAGAGCAAACATACAGAATATCATTATGGTAGAACTGTGACAAATGTAAACAATAAAACACACACCTCGTCATGAGTGAAGCTGAAATTCGAAATTAGGAAAGATTTTCTGGATATAAAAAGATAAAGTAATGTATGAAATTAGTTTGACAGATTTTGGTTTTGAACAGTTTTGTATGTGATGACCAAAGCGATAAAATGAGGACTACTGGTTTTACAGAAACTATTCAGTCGTGATAAGTATGTTTCATTCTGATTGACAGGACAGAAGCAAATGTTAATGTTATAAAACAGCAGAGAACTGTATGAAAGTAATGATACATGTCCAAAAGCATTTGTAAAGTGTTCAAAGGAGAAACTGCCGCGATGATGTCACACACGACTCAATGTTGTGGAGGTTCTACCGTAATGATTTTTTGTATGTTTTTCTACGTAAATACTGTATGTGTACTATTTTTGTTGCAGAATGCTGTAGAATTGCAAAGAGCATAAGCAGTAAATATGTGAACATACAGTACATACATATGTATCACTAAATACAGTCACAATGAAAACATGACTAAATCATTTGACTGTTGTTCATAAACACTGATGTCAGGACTTATTCTTTTGAGACACAGACCGTTTCATTGACATGAAGACTTTCTTTTGAGGAATTAAGTTCATTTTGAGAAAGTGACTTTTTAGCAGGTTATCCATGAGGTTTTGCAGTTTGCACTCATTGTTCTGAGAAATGCACAAACTGTTGTTAAAATGTGAAGAATTATGTGAAAAATGCACCAAAGACACTGAGAAAAACTGATTACAACATATATACAGCGCATTCTCAGGGTACACAGCACTGCCATGGCATCTCTTCTGCATTATCCATGTGTATCTGTGGTAGGGCTGGGCGATATAAACGGTATAAGCGGTATGCGATATAAATTTGGCCCACGGTAGAGATGTTTGTTATACCGGCATATTGCGATAGGTCATTATGTCATCAAATTGCGCAGGCTCTGACGCCAGCAGAAAGGACCAAAACAAACCGGCATTCAGCAGCATTAGCCTAGCGCTATTAGCCTAGCATTAGCCTAGCACTATTAGCCTAGCATTAGCCTAGTACTATTGGACACCACTGGAAACAGCGAACAGCAGCACGGCATTCACACAGTGTTTCTGTCTCTGTATTGTTGTCACAGCGGCCCCAGCAGAGGTAAATACACACACAGCAATCACAGTTTAAGTCTACCTTTGGGCCAATCAGTGTCAAAGGGGCGTAGGCTCGAAGCGCCAGCGTGTGCCGTGTCCGCAGCATCACAGCAGAAGTTTGGGAAAGTTAGCGTCAGATAGCTCAATAGCTCACGAAAGCTACTTTGTTAAACAAAATTAATTGTGCCAAAATGACCATTTACATCAACTGTTCAAATCCAATGCGCTGTTTTAATGCACATAAATCCATTGAATCATCCAGTTCACTGCAAGCGCAAAGAAAAGCACTTAGGGAGCGTCAACAAATAGCAAGACTAGCTTTGTAAACAAACAATAGCTTTTACTGAAGTCATGTACCTGCACAAAACTATCAGACACTATAAATAATGACCATGTCTAACTGCTGCAGGCTTTGATTTCAACATTTGTGAGTGTTTCTATTTTTTAAATGAATACATATGTTTTTCTTTTCTTTTTGAAAATTGCTTTTACAGTAAATGGTCTTTACTGTAACACACATAAATACTGTATGTTACAGCATTTGTCTTGTCATTTGTCTCACAACTCAAAAAATATATATACTAGATTCTAATATATAAATAAGTAACCATCTTGACTATTTTATGCAAGAACCTGCTAGACCTATATTGAAATTCACACACCAAATTATACCGCAATATATACCGTCTACCGTCTGTGACCCAAATTATACCGCAATATGAATTTTAGGCCATATCGCCCACCCCTAATCTGTGGTCTCAGACTACTGTAGTACTCTCTTGCAGCTCTCCCTCCCCCGCACGAATAAACAAAGCCCACCCCAGCCCCCTGCTGTTATAACTCATTACCTACATTTGCAAATCAATACATGCAAATGTTAGCAGCCAACCTAGCAAGTTAGCTCCTTCTTCTCAAAACAGGGGGCAATTTCGGTTGGGTTTTCTAGTGTTAAGGAACATGAAAACTGAATAGACAAGAGTTTTGACAACAACAAATCTAAAACCAACACCTTTTTCACAAAGATAGAAATCCTGGTTTTATTCCTTGTTTTGTCGTTAATGATTTGAGAATCATAACGAGACCTTTACTTTACCAGTGAACACTGGGAGTTCTGGCGCCCGGATCACAGACTTTCTGATTGGAAAAACGGTGGAGGGCAGGACATCGAAATGACAACAATAACCAGATTTAGAGGCCGTAAAACAAATTTTGAAATCCAAATATCTCTGAACTACAGTTATCAGTTAAAGAAGTATCCAAAAAGAGCAGGTTTTATTAGTGCCTTTTGACAGATTAGGGCCCTTTTATGATGACTTGACATGAAAAAACTGTTACTTTAAGCACTTTAAATTGCCTTGCGTACATGAACTGCCCTACACAAACAAAAACGCCTCGCCGACTATCAAAACAACCAGATTATTTTGCCCGCTGTGTCTTCATTCTCTCTATTTTGAAATCCTTGTCAATAAAAACCACAAGTGAAACTCAGCTGACATCCGCACACTTGTCCTCTTTCTCTCCGGCTCGAACAGCGGCAGACTCCGAGATAATGGCCTGGTTTCACAGCTACAATTGTTGCGGAGAATATAACAAATCCAAAGTGTCAAACCCGGCAGCGGAGGACGTGGTAAATGCAGTTGTTTGAGATGGGGGGGGTGGGAAAACGGCGATGTTAAAGTGTTTAAAATGGTTTTGAGAGCAGCTGTCAGCCCAGGAGTCCCGCTGTGCATCCGGATGTTAATAACTTTAAACAGAGGCAGAGTTAGCTCCTTTGTGGCCTCTTTAGATGTGATTTCTATTAATATGTCTTTAGATTGAGAATTAAGATGCACACGGCGGCTGTCAGAAAACTAGGGCATGTCACTTCCTAAAAATTAAGGAGTCGACAACAAAAAAACAAAGTTGATTTTTTACTGGATTTGTTGTCAGATGAGATTTGTGTTAAGGATGTGTGTGTTTTGGGGGAAGAAACTATGGTTGTCCAAAAATGTGTCAAAAATTGGATGAAAATTGACTTCTTACAGTTTATAATCGGTATTGTAAACGACTAATATATATTTATTTATCCTTGTCCTATCTCGCTTCCCAACAAGACTAACCATGTGGGGGATAGACTCTGCAACAGTCTGCCTGAAAATGGGTTAGGCCTGGACCAAGGGATTGGTTTAGGCCTGGACTTCAACCCATTGTGTAAATCCAGGCCTAGTCCGGGGATAGGGTTCGGCCTGGACTTAAGTCTATGCCTGCGTAGATTTCCCTTACCACTAAAAACATGTACAATAGGTCTGAATGTGATGAGTGAGTGAATGGAGGGTGTTTGGTCGGAGGCTTTGATGGTCCAGTGTGTTCGGCGACTTGCTTTTGTCATCACCGTGTGTTCATGGGAAAATATCTCATTTCTGAACAGTGTAAAGTGATTTGGGTCTGCTTTGGTTTGTAAAATGTTGTGCTATATAAGTAAACTAGATCGATCAATTGAAGAAGGTCTTGGGTTCGAATCCCAGTCGGAACAACTTTCTGAGTGGATAATAAAACAGTAATTATCCCGCAATGTTTAAGTAGTACTAGCTTCTTTACACTTTCCTTCTATGCCTTAAACATCAAGACGACATATTTTTTTAAGAGTGGAGTTTGCATGTTCTCCCTGTGTCTGCGTAAGCTTCCTCCGGGTGCTACCGTTTCCCCTACGGCTAAAAACATCAAATGCAGAGGACATATTTCCCTACGGAAGATTAATAAAGCTTAACTAACCGAATAGTATGGAGTATTGCCTCTTCAAGGTGAATTAAAATAGAAAAAATATCCACAATGATTTAAAATATTTGATTTTACAAAGAGAAAACCGAGAGAAACGAGAGAATTTTTGTATCACAACAGCAGTTGATTCACTAATTACAGATCAGAGAATCAAACAGTTCAAATAATGGCAAGGCAAGTTTTCTTGAATAGCGCAATTCATACTCAAGGCAACTCACATAGAGACAGTCACAACAAAAGCAGACACAAAGGAGGCATAGGTCCGTAGAGATACAACAGAACTGTATGTGTGAAGCAAAACAATGATTTTTTGGTTTTAAAATCGTTAAATGAAGAGGAGAATATCATCGTTCTCCCATCATTAATTATTTTTCTTTTACAAATTGCACAAAAGGCCTCAAAAAAAGCCCTAACAACACTCGACCTTGCGTCTTTCTTTGGGGAGAACTCAACAATAACTCATGAACTAAATAAAAACTTCCTTCCTGCCGCAACTTTTTTCTTTTTTTTCCTTTTCTCAGGACTAGAAGCGTCTGCATATTGTTTACAAACTCAACCTACTTTTTGTCTCACACGAGTTTTGAATGATCTCCTGTGGTACACAATGTTCCCCTTTGTTTTTTGAACAGGCAGCACAGGTGGGCCCTAAAAACCTCCCGTCCGGCCAATCACGGCGCGGCTTCTTGCCAGGTGGTCCACTGTCGCCAAATCGGCAGCCAGGGCAGAGTAGCTGATGAAACAGAGAGCAACAGCGGACCGCGGAGTCCTGGATATTTATGAGGAGAGAGAAGGAAAAGGGATATCGGGGTCGGCGGGAAGTGGATAATATCAAGCTAAAGCTAAAATAGACGAGAAAAGAAGGTGAAAACGTAAGCAAAAAACTAGAGTTGACTATATCTGCGAGGCTTGTGCTTCTAATGTGTTTTGCCCCAGTTCAAATATGTCGGAAAAGCAGATAATGTCATGAAAAATTACCTACTGTATATATGTGTGTAAGGCCAAGCAAGGCTGGTTTATTTGTATCGCACAGTTAGTTCAAACATAAGGCAACTCAAAGTGCTGAACAAAACAATAAAATAAAAGACATAGAAGAAGCCTGTCTCACATTTTCAGGAAGACTGACCGGCAGGAGGTCAGTCCCTGTGCTCTTCAGAGTCCCAAAAACGTTTTCTTTTCTGTCAGAACATTTTCTTGACAAATAAAAAAAAGGAAAATATTATGCATTAAAGCCGTTGATGTGGGAATTTAAACTTGGCCTAAAGCTGGGGTACCTTACTCTTACAATACAAAAGACAACAAATAAGACCCACCTTTATCTTATCAGACAACATATGTAAAAAGAGCCCCGTGAGTCACTTTTAGACTCCTTGGGCTGAGAGTTAAAATCTTTGTTAACTGAACAGAAGATGATTTCATGATTTACAGCTAAACAGTTAGCTTCCATGCTGGTCTGTTTTGACAATAAACAAGACTGTGATAGCTACTAAAACTTAATAATAAACTCAAAATAATAATTCAATATTATAGTGGTGATCTCAGAGGACTGAACAATAAATATACGCCACAAGCCACAATGCTACATAAGCCGCAGCGCTATATAAGCCGCAGCGCTACATAAGCCGCATCACTATATAAGCCACAACGCTATATAAGCCACAGTGCTATATAAGCCACAGTGCTATATAAGCCACAGTGCTATATAAGCCACAGTGCTATATAAGCCACATCGCTATATAAGCCACAGTGCTATATAAGCCACAGTGCTATATAAGCCACATCGCTATATAAGCCACAGTGCTATATAAGCCACAGTGCTATATAAGCCACAGTGCTATATAGTGCTATATAAGCCACAGTGCTATATAAGTCACATCGCTATATAAGCCACAGTGCTATATAAGCCACAGTGCTATATAAGCCACAGTGCTATATAAGTCACATCGCTATATAAGCCACAGTGCTATATAAGCCACAGTGCTATATAAGTCACATCGCTATATAAGCCACAGTGCTATATAAGCCACAGTGCTATATAAGTCACATCGCTATATAAGCCACAGTGCTATATAAGTCACATCGCTATATAAGCCACAGTGCTATATAAGCCACAGTGCTATATAAGCCACAGTGCTATATAAGTCACATCGCTATATAAGCCACAGTGCTATATAAGCCACAGTGCTATATAAGTCACATCGCTATATAAGCCACAGTGCTATATAAGCCACAGTGCTATATAAGCCACAACACTATACAAGCCACAACACTACATAAGCCACATCACTATATAAGTACTTTGTCATATTTCTGAAATTAGTGTATATAGAACAAGGCCATACGCCTCATGGACACTTTGGATCCGTGGTTATTGTTGTGTACTTCGTTTGACTGTGTGGTCAAGGGGAGGCGTGTAGAATCTGACTTATAAAACATTATTATTAACATGTTTGTTCTGACCCACAATGCTAACCAATCTTCTTAAGCGTCATTAATATCTCAAGTGATGACGTCTCTGTTCTCATGCACATTGATAGGAATCATATAAAACGCTTTTCTAACAACTGTTTAAACTAAACTAAAAACAGACGAATTGGTTATTGGAGTCTGAGGTGGTCGTCTGCAGCACTGGGGCCCCTCAGGGCACTGTCCTCTCACCGTTTCTCTTCACCATCTACACCTCAGACACACGACACACACAGCTGTCACCTGCAGAAGTTCTCCGACGACTCCGCCATCGTGGGCTGTGTGTCTGAGGGGAACGAACTGGAATATCGGTCGGTTATCAAGGACTTTGTCGACTGGTGTGAGTGCAACCACTTGTGCTTGAACACCAGTAAGACCAAGGAGATGGTGATCGATTTCAGGAGAAAACCACTTTCCCACACGCTTCTGAACATCCAGGGGGAGGACATTGAGCTGGTGGACAGCTTCAAGTACCTGGGTGTTCACATTAACAATAAACTGGACTGGTCCATAATACAAACGCCCTGCACAAGAAGGGCCAAAGTCGCCTCTTCCTTCTGAGGAGGCTGAGGTCCTTCGGAGTGAGCAGGCCTCTGCTCAGGACTTTTTATGACTCTGTGGTAGCTTCTGCCATTTACTACGCTGCCGTGTGCTGGGCCCCGGGCAGCACAGAGCGGGACAGAAACAGACTGAACAAGCTGGTCAGGAGGGCCAGCTCCACTCTGGGCTGCTCCCTGGACTCTGTGGAGGAGGTGAGGGACAGGAGGCCCCTGGACTCTGTGGAGGAGGTGAGGGACAGGAGGGTGCTAGCCAAAGCCACCTCCATCATGAACAATACCACCCACTGCACAGGACTGTAGAGGAGCTGAGGAGCTCCTTCAGTGGAAGACTGAGACACCCTCAGTGTAGGAAGGAGCGCTACCGCAGGGCCTTTATCCCCACCGCTGTCAGACTGTACAATAAGTCACTTTAAATGATCACTGTGTGAAAACCTGCACTACTATTGACACTGTTTCCAATTGACACTTGTCACTTTTGTTGCACATAATTATTGTCACTTTTGTTGCACATAATTATTGTCACTTTTGTTGCACATAATTATTGTCACTTTTGTTGCACATAATTATTGTCACTTTTGTTGCACATAATTATTGTCACTTTATTGTACATATATATCCTGCATGTAACATGTTTGCACATTTCCTCCTTTTGCACAATCTGAGTGTCTCTATCCATGCCAAATGTGACATGTACATTTCTCCTCTGTGAGATAAATAAAGCACATCTTATCTTATCTTATATATTGTTAGTCACATGTAGATCTTGAGTCGCTGTTTAAATACAGGGTTATACAGCAATTTTGTGTGTCAAAAAGGAAAGAAAGAAATAAAACGTGTTATTATTATGATTATTATAGTGACTTAAATTATAGTAGCACTCTGCCTCTTTGCTTGTATAAAAGTAGCTCTCCTATTGAAAAAGGCTGGAGACCCATACTGTACACATACATAGCTAAATAGTCTACAGCAGGAATCTCCAACCTGAATCTAAACCAATCTATAACTATATATCTTGTAAGAATACTGCACGGTATAATGGTGTATTTTGCGTGTGTGTTCTCCATTGTATCACAAATGCTAAAAGAAGTAGCTCTCTGCCATTTCTGTTTAATAAAAGTAGCTCTCGAATTGGAAAAGGTTGCCGACCCCTGGTACACAGCGAGACTCTCCTTGTCGCTGCGTCCCCTGTGTGCGGTGGAGCTGTGGAAGAATGAGGAAGTAGAGGATTGAATGCCTGGGCGGTTATGACACTGCCTTGGCACGCCTCATGGAAAACTGCTATTTGGCACCAAACACGAACCGAGCCTTCGACAAACTGTGTACACAAAGTCTTATCAGATCCCCGCAGCCTTCACCAGCAGAACGCAAACTAAACGAGTCAGAAAAAAAAATCCAACAACTATTTCTGAATCGAGAAAGTGGGGAGAGAGATGTGTTTACAGTAGGATTTAGCTAGCGCGGCGTTAGCACATGAGTTAGTGTTCATATGATGGTTTAGGCACATATTTTGCCGAGTTTAAGACGTGACTAAAAATCTTGTTTATGTTAGATTTTTTTTCTAAATTAAGATTGAGATTAACAGTGGGGAAATTCCAGTGTTGCATCACCAGTTACAGAACAGCACGAATACTTACAAGATTCAGATTAAGAGATCCCACAGTTGGGAAATGTCAGAGTTATGTCTTTTCTTTGTTATCTGAAAGTAAACCAGGTCAGCAGCAGTTCTTAGTATCGTATCACATCAGATTCTGTGAAAAGATTGACTTGAGAGAGCAGTTTTCTCTGCAGTCAAAGCGACAAATGCTAACGCTAATGCTAACGCCCAGAGTGGATCTTAATAATAACAATATGGCATTCATTTTATACAGTGCTTGTCAGGACTCTCAAAGCAACCAGTATGTACCATCAGCCCCTCCCAACACCACCAACCATTCACACACACACACCAGACTCATTCCAATGTGGGTTAAGTGTCTTGCCAAAGCACACAACTACAGTTTGTCACGTCTCAGGCGCTCCACTGTGGCACCTGGTGTTCCCAGAGGTCTCCCATCACAGCACTAACCAGTCCCTGCCCTGCACAGCTTCGGAGGTCTGACAGGATCTGGCTTTCACATGCAAGTATATGATTTACAATTGCAATTTATTCTTGTATAGCCCTAAATCATGTCAGAGAACACAAAAAAGTTGTATCGGTGTGTTCCGTGTGTACACTGCAGAGGTGGGTCTCCAAACTGTTTCATGAGAGCCGCTTTAGCTAACCTGTCCTCTCTAGTGCGTACGTAAGTCATTTTTAATGATATAGCGCAGTGTCTCCCAAAGTGGGGTCCTGCGGGGGGCCGTGGGAGGTCATAAAAAAAATTAAAAAAATAATATAATATTTATTTAATGTTAAATTTATAATGTTTTGTTTGTAATATTAAAATATTTGTGTTCATTATTTGACTTGAATAATCCACTGTAATCATATTTGTATTACAATGTTTGTAGCAGAGGCTATTTCCCCAAAATAAAATAACCAGAAGAGCCTATTCTTAATGTTGTCTTCTTGGTTATTATTTTGGGGGGCCACGCAGACCCGTCAGATTTTTAAGGGGGCCTCGGTGTTACTGAGTTTGGGAATGGCTGATATAGCGCATTTCACAGACCAAGCTCACACTAAGCGCTTCACATTACTACAGCTCTGTCTTTTTTAAGCAGCGAACATGAATATATACCCAAATATCATATATAACACCAGTTTAGCTTTTTCCTCTGCTCTTGAATGCATCACCGCTCGTCGTCTCATTCCAATCCCTTTGACTTGTTTACATGGAGCGAGTAAACAAGTCAAAATAACATGTGTTTTTCGTTTGGAATTTTTGAGTTTGTTTTTGCCCTGAACTTTAATTTTATTCCATCAATAAACCATAGTATTTTCAAAGCAGCTATTTTAAAAGTCTCTCCATGGCCTCGCAGCAAAAGACATCCAACCAACTGGGACTCTGAGGAGCACAGGGACTGGCCTCATGCTGGGACTCTGAGGAGCACAGGGACCGGCCTCATGCTGGGACTCTGAGGAGCACAGGGACTGGCCTCCTGCTGGGACTCTGAGGAGCACAGGGACTGGCCCCCTGCTGGGACTCTGAGGAGCACAGGGACTGGCCTCCTGCTGGGACTCTGAGGAGCACAGGGACTGGCCTCCTGCTGGGACTCTGAGGAGCACAGGGACCGGCCTCATGCTGGGACTCTGAGGAGCACAGGGACCGGCCTCATGCTGGGACTCTGAGGAGCACAGGGACCGGCCTCATGCTGGGACTCTGAGGAGCACAGGGACTGGCCTCCTGCTGGGACTCTGAGGAGCACAGGGACTGGCCTCCTGCTGGGACTCTGAGGAGCACAGGGACCGGCCTCATGCTGGGACTCTGAGGAGCACAGGGACCGGCCTCATGCTGGGACTCTGAGGAGCACAGGGACTGGCCTCCTGCTGGGACTCTGAGGAGCACAGGGACTGGCCTCCTGCTGGGACTCTGAGGAGCACAGGGACTGGCCTCATGCTGGGACTCTGAGGAGCACAGGGACTGGCCTCATGCTGGGACTCTGAGGAGCACAGGGACTGGCCTCCTGCTGGGACTCTGAGGAGCACAGGGACTGGCCTCCTGCTGGGACTCTGAGGAGCACAGGGACCGGCCTCATGCTGGGACTCTGAGGAGCACAGGGACTGGCCTCATGCTGGGACTCTGAGGAGCACAGGGACTGGCCTCATGCTGGGACTATGAGGAGCACAGGGACTGGAGTTGAGCCCGGGTCAACTCAAAATTGGGAGTAGAATTTGTCACTCGGGTGATATTAAATTAAATCCAGAAGTCTGCAGGTCCCGTCGTGAACAATGTTGCCACTTTATCGCGAGAATATTAAGATTCCCGGCTGTGTTATTGTGCGTAGAGAAGACTAGAGGAGATTAGAGACTGAGACACACACAACAGTTTTAACACGTGGGTCTGAAGTGTGCGTTCATGGAAATAACAGGCTGCGATCATTTATTATGTTGGTTTAATATAGGTTTGGTCCAAAGGTCTTGTACGCACAGAGTTCAAACAGGGAAAACAAACACACATACACACACAGAGAGACACGGTAACGCAAACACGCGGCACAGACATGGCACACACAGAAAGTCTACGCACAAAGAGGGTCAATAATTGTTTGAATGCAAGAAGAAAAACAGCTTTCTGCCACACAAACACAAACACACACACACACAGACGAACGCATAGACACGCACACACACATACACAAAGGCACATAAACAGGGACAGACAAATGCACACACACACACACACACACACACATACAGATGAATGCACAGACACACACACCAACACAAGAACAGACAAATGCACACACACACATACAAAAACACACTGAAACACAGAGAGACACACACATATGCGCACATACAGAAAAACACACACACACAGAGATAGACACACACACACTCATACGCAGACAGACACACACACCGAAACGCATAGACAAACAGACACACACAAATGCACACACAGACACTCTCTCACACACACACACACACACACACACACTCAGACACACACACACACACACACACAGCATTGTAAATATGTACCATAGTAAAAACAGCAGCCATTCATAACAACAATCCACAATGACTCTTCACACTCTGAGTCTAAAGAGACTGTTATCTTTGGCATTTCCTCTGAGCCTCAGTCCTGGATCTACAGCCTCAGTCCTGGGTCTACAGCCTCAGTCCCGGGTCTACAGCCTCAGTCCTGGGTCTACAGTTTCAGTCCCGGGTCTACAGCCTCAGTCCCGGGTCTACAGCCTCAGTCCTGGATCTACAGCCTCAGTCCTGGATCTACAGCCTCAGTCCTGGATTTACAGCTTCTAGTCCTGGGTCTACAGCCTCAGTCCTGGGTCTACAGCCTCAGTCCTGGATCTACAGCCTCAGTCCTGGGTCTACAGCCTCAGTCCTGGATCTACAGCCTCAGTCCTGAGTCTACAGCCTCAGTCCTGGATCTACAGCCTCAGTCCTGGGTCTACAGCCTCAGTCCTGGATCTACAGCCTCAGTCCTGGATCTGCAGCTTCTAGTCCTGGGTCTACAGCCTCAGTCCTGGATCTACAGCTTCTAGTCCTGGGTCTACAGCCTCAGTCCTGGGTCTACAGCCTCAGTCCTGGGTCTACAGCCTCAGTCCTGGATCTACAGCCTCAGTCCTGAGTGAGGACGTTTTTATACTAAAACAAATGGGTCTTCCATAATTCATAATCGCCTTTTCAAATGGAACTTTCTATGGTTTTTTTCTTTTTCTCTATTTTTTCTTTGACTTTTTAAAGAAACAGGATCCTTTCAAACAGCATTTTGTAAATTTAAAATGCAGCAGTAGTTACTCAAAAACACTACGGTGAATGTACAGTATTTAGTATTCTCTCCACTTCTCTTCCTCATGCAGCGAAAGTGGATTCTGACAGTGTGTGTGTGTGTGTGTGAGTACGTACAGTGTGTGTGTGTGTGTATGTGTGTGTGTGTGTGTGGGAGAGGATTTGACCCTTATGCAAACATCTGCTTACATAACGCTGCGCTCTGATGCATTCTCAGTCAAATGTTTACTGTAATCTAGAAAAACGTAGAAGGAGAGAGGGGCCGTGTCAATTTGCATTAAAAAAAACAAAAACAAAAACAGATCAAAACGTTTTCTTACGTCACGGCAACAATAACAACAGTCTCGACTTTCGGGGTCATCGAGGAAGTCAGCTACAATTTGCTCAATGCTGCAAGGTGGTGGATAAAAAAAAAGCAAAACAAACACTAAAGGAAGTATTAAAGAAGACAATAAAAAGTAGGTTTTTAAGATTCAAAAGCTGTTACTTTATTCATCCCACAGTGGGGACATTTCAGTGTTGCATCGCAAGTTAGATAAGTGAACAATAGCTATACTAGTTAAAATAAAATAAAATCTCTAACCCTAGCATCAATAACAAGTAGCAGCGGTCGCTATAGTGATGTGACGTGTTGCAGATGCTACCAATGGCTGATAAAATAAACAAGGTTGGGGTTCATGCTAGCCGGGTCTTACCGTACCATTGTACTCATTTCATTTCATACTAAGGTCTGGGTTTAACAGGTGGGAGTTTACTGTGATGTTTGTAATGTACCTGAGTGAGTCGCTAGCTTTAGCATTTAGCCTAGCTTTAGTGTTTAGCCTAGCTTTAGCATTCAGCCTAGCTTTAGCATTCAGCCTAGCTTTAGTGTTTAGCCTAGCTTTAGCATTTAGCCTAACTTTAGCATTCAGCCTAGCTTTAGTATTCAGTCTAGCTTTAGTGTTTAGCCTAGCTTTAGCATTCAGCCTAGCTTTAGTGTTTAGCCTAGCTTTAGCATTCAGTCTAGCTTTAGTGTTTAGCCTAGCTTTAGCATTCAGCCTAGCTTTATTGTTTAGCCTAGCTTTAGCATTCAGCCTAGCTTTATTGTTTAGCCTAGCTTTAGCATTCAGCCTAGCTTTAGCCATCTCCTTTGCCACTAACGAAGCCCGTGGGGAGAAAAGCCACAACATCTGTTCCAGCAATGATATTTGATAAACATTCCTCTTGCTCCCGTTTCAATAGAGACAGTAAAACATTAATCAACATTTCTGTAAATGTGTCAGTTTAAGCTAACAGCTAGTTTCCAACTGTAGTTCCAGAGGCAAGCTGTAAACATGCCATTGAAATACACTGCAAACATTACAATATAGAAAATAATTAGTTAAAACTATGCAATTTAAACGTTTTAATGACAAGTTAAGGTCATTAAAACATATTACAATAGTGTGGCCTTTAGTATATGGACTGGTATTGTGTTACAGGGGACTGAGTGGTAGAACATTAGCCTTTGGGCCAGAAGGTTGTGGGTTTGAGACCACGGCAAGACCTTCATCAGAATCAGAATCAGAATCAGAATCATTTTTATTGCCACGTAAGTAACAGGAAGTCACAGACTTGGAAATTGCTTTGGCTCAGTGCAACAGTCAAAAAGAGATAATAAAAATAAGAATAAAAAAACACTTCTAAAGAATAAATTTAAATTTAAAATAGAGTTACAGTTACTATTTACAATATACAAGTGCACATGGTGCACACAATGTAAGGTGACAGCAGTACAGTGAAGTAAAGTGACGTATGATGGGCAGTAAAGTGACTTTATAAAGGGCGGGGGGACAGGTTAAGAAGTGTTCAAGAATCCAACAGCAGAGGGGAAGAAACTGTTCTTGTGACGGGAGGTTCTAGTCCTGATCGACCGCAGCCTCCTGCCTGAGGGGAGTGGTTGGAATAGTCCATGTGCAGGGTGAGAGGGGTCGGCTGTGATACGACCAGCCCGGCCTCGAGCTCGGGCGACGTACAGGTCCTGCAGCGATGGAAGGCTGCGGCCGATCACTTCCTCTGCAGAGCGCACAATGCGCTGTAGTCTCTGTTTGTCCCTGACTGTGGCTCCAGCGAACCACACGGTGACGGAGGAGGTGAGGATGGACTCGATGATGGCCGTGTAGAACTGCACCAACATCTGTGCAGGCAGCTTGGCTTTCCTGAGCTGCCGCAGGAAGTACATCCTCTGCTGGGCCTTCTTGATGAGGGAGCTGATGGTCGGCTCCCACTTGAGGTCCTGGTGATGGTGGTGCCCAGGAAACGGAAGGACTCCACAGAGGTGATGGGGGAGTCCATCACGGAGGGTGGGGGCGGGGGGACAGTGCTCTTCCTGAAGTCCACAATCATCTCCACTGTCTTCTGGGCGTTCAGCTCCAGGTTGTTACCACTGCACCAGGACACCAGCCGGTCCACCTCCCTCCTGTAGGCGGACTCATCGTTGTTGGAGATGAGTCCAATGAGGGTGGTGTCATCCGCGAACTTGATCAGATTCACGGAGTCGTGGCTGGAGGTGCAGTGGTTGGTGTACAGGGAGAAGAGCAGGGGAGAAAGAACACAGCCCTGTGGGGCTCCTGTATTTATAATCCGAGAGTCCGAGACATTCTTCCCCAGACGCACTCGCTGCTTCCTGTCCGTCGGGAAGTCAGTGATCCACCTGCAGGTGGAATCGGGCACGTTGAGCTGGGAGAGCTTGTCCTGGAGCAGGGATGGCAGGATTGTGTTGAAGGCAGAGCTGAAGTCCACGAACAGGACCCTGGCGTAGGTCCCCGGTGAGTCCAGGTGCTGTAGGATGTGGTGGAGGGCCAGGTTAATGGCGTCGTCTACAGATCTGTTGGCTCTGTAGGCAAACTGCAGGGGGTCCAGGAGGGGGGAGGTGAGGGACTTGAGATGGGAGAGAACCAGGCGTTCAAATGACTTCATGACGACAGACGTAAGTGCTACAGGTCTGTAGTCATTGAGTCCTGTGATCCTGGGCTTCTTCGGGACGGGGACAATGATGGAGGATTTGATGCAGGCCGGGACATGGCAGGACTGCAGAGACGTGTTGAAAATGTCCGTGAACACAGGAGTAAGCTCACTGGCGCAGTGTCTCAGAGTGGCCGGAGACACATGGTCCGGGCCAGGAGCTTTGCGGGGGTGCAGCCTCAGGAAGAGTTGTTTAATCTCTTTAGTGGCTATTGTTAGGCTGGGGGCAGGGCTGATGGGTGGGTCGTTAGAGTAGTGGGGGGTGGGGGAGGGAGAGGTGTCAGGGGCAGCATCAAAGCGACTGAAAAATAAGTTCAGATCGTCAGCTAGCTTGTGGTCGTCAGCACAGGGGGGGGGGTTTGGGTTTGTAGTTGGTGATCTCCCGTAGGCCCCTCCAGACAGAAGCAGTATCATTGTTACCCAACTGCTCCTGTAGTCGTTCTCTGTGCCGGGACTTGGCTGCTTTCAGTTCTCTCCTGAACTGATATTTAGCTGCTTTGTAGCCGCTGCGGTCCCCCTCCCTGAAAGCAGACTCCTTTGCTTTCCTGAGCTGCCGGAGTTTAGCAGTGAACCAGGGTTTGTCGTTGTTATAGATGACCCTGGTCCTTGTTGGAATGATGCTATCCTCACAGAAGTGAATGTATGACGTCACAGTGTCCGTATATTCATCCAAACTGTCTGTGGCAGCTCTGAAAAGGTCCCAGTCTGTAGATTCCAAGACCTTCTCCACCAAATCCCACTGATGTTTGCTGTCGTCGTGTCCTTGGGCAAGACACTTTACCCCACTTTGCCCATAAGGAGCGCAGAAGTAATTGTGATTCTGATTGGCTGAAGGAACTTTTTCTCAGTGAGACAAGGATTAGTAAAGGCAGCAGATCGTGTGTTTTCGTTGCTCTGCTTTAAAAAAAAAAAGAAGAAAAAATTAACTTTGTATGCATTGATATTTGTAGAATTCTATGTGCTTTTTTTCCTCCTGTTATGTACAATCCAGGACTCTCAAAGGGACTTTCCTGATTCAATAAAGGTTACATTTTTTTACAAAAGATGCAAAGAGCTCCTGTATTAGCTCCCAGAGAAGGCCCATTGATTACAGCAGCGGTGGGGGTGGTGGCAATGGCAGTACTGGTGGTGGCGGTGGGGGGGGGGGGGGGGGGTGGTGGTGACGTTGGCCCGGTGTGAATGGGCCCGGCCGTGTTGTGTGACGCGCCTGTGTGTGTGTAATGTATTCATGGGGGAGAGGAGTCTTCCTGGAGACAGCGAGAGGCGAATGGCAGCGTGAACAATGTGACCAGACAATAACCTCCACAGCTGCTTCTTACAGACAGACAGCGTCACATACGAGCGGGAAAATCACTACAGATACACTTACACTACAGTTACACTTCAGTTACACTACAGTTACACTACACTTACACTTCAGTTACACTACACTTACACTTCAGTTACACTTCAGTTACACTACAGTTACACTACAGTTACACTTCAGTTACACTACAGTTACACTACAGTTACACTACAGTTACACTACAGTTACACTACAGTTACACTTCAGTTACACTTCAGTTACACTACAGTTACACTACAGTTACACTACAGATACACTACAGTTACACTACAGATACACTAAAGATACACTAAAGTTACACTACAGTTACACTAAAGATACACTACAGATACACTACAGATACACTACAGATACACTTCAGTTACACTACAGTTACACTACAGATACACTACAGATACACTTCAGTTACACTACAGTTACACTTCAGTTACACTTCAGTTACACTTCAGTTACACTACAGATACACTTCAGTTACACTTCAGTTACACTTCAGTTACACTACAGATACACTTCAGTTACACTACAGATACACTTCAGTTACACTACAGATACACTACAGTTACACTACAGATACACTAAAGATACACTAAAGTTACACTACAGTTACACTAAAGATACACTACAGATACACTACAGAT
Source organism: Knipowitschia caucasica (assembly GCA_964034765.1). Lineage (NCBI taxonomy): Eukaryota > Metazoa > Chordata > Actinopteri > Gobiiformes > Gobiidae > Knipowitschia > Knipowitschia caucasica. The sequence goes on from OZ035825.1 coordinate 45,595,716, forward strand.
ACACTACAGATACACTACAGTTACACTACAGTTACACTACAGATACACTACAGATACACTACAGTTACACTACAGTTACACTACAGATACACTACAGATACACTACAGATACACTACAGATACACTACAGATACACTACAGTTACACTACAGATACACTACAGTTACACTACAGATACACTACAGATACACTACAGATACACTACAGATACACTACAGTTACACTACAGATACACTACAGTTACACTACAGATACACTACAGATACACTTCAGTTACACTACAGTTACACTACAGATACACTACAGATACACTTCAGTTACACTACAGATACACTACAGATACACTACAGATACACTACAGATACACTACAGTTACACTACAGTTACACTACAGATACACTTCAGTTACACTTCAGTTACACTACAGATACACTACAGTTACACTACAGTTACACTACAGATACACTACAGATACACTTCAGTTACACTACAGTTACACTACAGATACACTACAGATACACTACAGATACACTACAGTTACACTACAGTTACACTACAGATACACTTCAGTTACACTTCAGTTACACTACAGATACACTACAGTTACACTACAGTTACACTTCAGTTACACTACAGATACACTACAGATACACTACAGTTACACTTCAGTTACACTACAGATACACTTCAGTTACACTTCAGTTACACTACAGATACACTACAGTTACACTTCAGTTACACTACAGATACACTTCAGTTACACTTCAGTTACACTACAGATACACTACAGTTACACTACAGATACACTACAGATACACTACAGATACACTACAGCAGCTCAGGTCGTAGTAAACAGGACTGATGTGTGTAGATATTTGCTTTGTGAGAGAAACTGCCGGGTTCAGGATTGGTCTCATGTCCCATTAGCCACTTCATAAGTCATTTATTGACATTTATTGATATTTATTAACAGATATTTATTAACATTTAAGGACATTTTTGGACATAAACTTAGACAAACTTCATTGATACACAAGGGAAATTGCGTTGTCACAGTCGCTTGCATAGTATTTCACAAAAATAAAATAAAAAATAACATTAAAGAAGCAATCTGGAAATAAGAATAATAATAAGATAGTATTTGTGAGAATATAATAATCTGGATGTAGGTGCTCAAGAATATAAGTATCTGTGAATATGTAATTATTAACATTTATGGACATGGACATAATCTCCCTATGACCAAGTGACTTCTATGTGTGTGTGTGTGTGTGTGTGTGTGTGTGTGAACTGTGTGATTCTCTGATCTGTTGTTAATGAATCAACAACATGGTATAGTCCTCCTGTTTGTGAGTTAGGGCAATACAAAAATAAATTGAACTGAATTTAAGAAGTTAGTGTTGTATTGGGAAACGGATAATAATGAATCGGGGCAACAGCAGGAGCCCCAGAATTAACAGAAGAAGTGGTCACAAAGTACTTTACAAAATTGTTGATTCTTTGATTTTCTACACAAGTCAAGTTTATTTGAATCGGACAATTTATCAACAGGGAAAACCTCAATGTGCTTTCCAAAACAAGAGAGACACAATGCTTCAGTTGTTGCAGCTAAAGAGATCTGTTTTTAACCTGGATTTCAACATTGTCAGAGAAGAAGCCTGTCTCACATTTTCAAGAAGACTGTTCCAGATTTTCCTTTCCTTTCTACTACAATTTAACAGATTTAAACAACAAACCAATCAATCGTTAAATAATCGTTACTGCAGCCCAGACTGAAACTATAGATAATACTTTGAGCTAGTATTTTTGACAATTTTTACGCCAAAAACAATGATCAAGAACAAAAGTTGAACATAGGGATCGCAACGAGACCGAGCAGTCCCCTCAAACGGCTCAGGCCTCAGGGAGAGAGAGCAGCAAACTCACTGCAGAATGTGGGTGGTCTGAGCGGAGCCTGCAGGGCCTCGGCTGTGACTGTGTTTCCACGGACACGGAAAGGGGCAGAGTGCAGAGTGATACGGCAGGACTGGAGAGCGCAGACTTGTTTACGTCGTCTGTATGTCACTCAAATATGACTTGTAGCTTTTCAAAACCCAACTTGGTAAAAGGCAAATTATAAATCTTTCCAATATTTTTTCTTCTAAAGGATCTAAAGGAAAATTTTTCATTTGAATTTGGATTGATTTAGAAATTTCTCACTTTGGTTTCCGTAAAGACTTCTCAGTAGTGGCTTGTATTGGATTTGTATTTCTTGTCATTTCACTTTCTCCAAGTCATTCTTAGGAGAAACAGACATTAATGGGACCAGAGTGAGACCGTGGTGAGATTGAGGCGTGTCCTGAGGTTGGACCAGGAGAAACATGGAACCAGACATTTTCTCTTCCAGTTTTTTGTCTTTTGCTAACATTTAACCTCTTTGCAAACAACAAATAAGCTTTAAAAAAAAAACATCCAGAATAATAGCCAGATCCTGTCAGACCTCTGAAGCTAAGCAGGGCAAGGCCTGGTTAGTGCTGTGATGGGAGATCTCTGAGAACAGGTGCCACAGTGGGACGGCTGCAGCTGTAAAGTGCCAAACTGTCGCTGCGTCCTTAGGCAAGACACTTCTCCCACATTAGAATGAGTCTGGTGTGTGTGTGAATGGTTGGTGGTGGTCGCTGCTGTTAGTGTGTCCAAAAAAGACTCTCACAAAACTGATGCATTATTATTTTTATTATTTTATTATTTTTTGATGTAACTTTCAAAAAGCAATAACAAAAGCAGAGTAGATTAGAGAATCTTCCCACAGTTGGGAAATTTCTAAACCTAAAGCCCAGTAGCTTATATTAAACAATCAAAACACTTTCTTTTTGGAGGGGATTGGATTAATATAAGCTTAATCCGTTTTCAAACCAAATCAAAGGGCATTTAGACCAAGGGGAAAGTGTGCGACCAACTGTGATTAATCGTGAGTTAACTATGACATGAGTGCAATTAATCACAAGTAAATATTTTGATTATTTGACAGCACTAGTCTTTCCAGACGCATCACTTCCTAATTCTGTATAAAACAAAATGAACTCAGGTCAGCAGTGAGAATGTTGTGAGAAAAACGACTTGATTAAAGCTTTTAAACATATTTCACATGTTTTCAGTGCAGATCGTGTTTAGGAACAGGTCAGAACTCTCCAAACATATGGCTTCACGTGTTCTGGACGTTTATACAAATGGAAGACTATTTTTACTCTGATCTAATGCTAACCTTTTACCAACATACACTATATCAAAGCTCACATTGCAAAGTTCCTCAAAAATAATCAAAATAATGGGTTTTATTCAGTGTTTCAGGAGACACTTTAGCTCCAAACACGGTGATAAACTACAGTAGCCACAGCTGCCCTGGGACACACCGACAGAAGCAAGGAAACCAGTAAGTGCCATCGGGCCCCTCCCATCACCATCAACCATTCACACACACCCCAGACTCGGTCTGATATGGGTGAAGTGTCTTGCCTATGGACACAACTACAGCTTGGCACTTTACAGTCGCAGCCGCCACACTGTGGGACCCAGGTTTTTCCCAGAGGTCTCCCATCACAGTACTAACCAGGCCCTACCCTGCTTAGCTTCCAGTGGCACCACATTGTAATCTATTATGTATCGCTTATATTATTTCCCCATATCTGACCCAAACAGACTTCTAGAGACATCAGTATCTTTTCACACTTGGAATCGAGATTTACAGAATCAAAATCAGAATTGTTTTCATTGCAAATGTAAGTAACAGCAACTCACAAACTAGGAATCTTCTGTGGTACATGGTGCAAACATGTTATAAAAAAGTAAAAATGATCCCAAAAACAATGCATAAGAAATCTTAAGAAAATTATAGCTTAAAAATTCACACAACAGACATTTCCATTTATGTTGATGAGTGACTATAGGTACCGTAAAGCACTCCCTTTTACTTCTTCCCACTCCTTTTTGAGTAAAAAGAAATTAAAAGTATGGAATTGTTGTAAACTCCATAATTGATACTTATTTAAAAGCTTGAAATAAATAAAAATCAATCAATCAAAGTACATTTATTTTCAAGACATTTGGTTCATACTTTAGCATTTATCATTTTTGCGGTTTTCCCAAGAGCACTTACATACAATACATTTCAATAATTTTTATATTTTAGAAATGTATGTTGATTTTTATTATGCCTTTTTCTATTCTCTGTTTTTGACTTGTTTGCACCAAGCCGTTTAAAATATCCTGATTCTGTAATCATTGGACCAATCTTTCAGCTAACTCACCAACAGCCACATTGCATTAGCATTAGCATTAGCATTAGCGCCCTCAATGTAGCGACACGGTTTTTTATACTAACTAACCTGTCCGCTTTAAACCCTGCCATTTCCTTAAACTCTACAGCATGAATTAGCGCCGAAATTAGCTTTAAAAAAAAAAAAAAAAAAAACGTAGCATAGTGTTGTAACCGCGGCGATGGCAGAACACAAAACCCGGACTTGACAACCAGAAATAACAAGTGAATACAATGGGAGTGTTGCTGGAGGCTTTCCCCAAACACACACGAAACCAGAACTAAACCGGATCTGACCGTGAAGAAGCGAGACCATGGCGAGCTCAGACTAAACCAGAGACCGAGCGAGGACTGGAGCGGACTGTGCGCCATTTACATCTACAGTGTTGTCCTGTGTTCGTACGAAGCTGGTCCGGACTAGGATGTGATCGCTGTAGCCGCTGGGACAAGCCAACACACAAATGCCAAAAATATACAATAGAAATGTGTGTGTTTTTGGGTCGGCTGTCGCGTCGGCCGCCATTTTACACAATGGAATATTTGGAAAAACATACGAACGCGGTGTGTTTTGGCTTTTTGGGAGAATCGACAGTAAAATATGCCATAAATGTATGAAACAAAGCAATTTACACGGATAAAAGATGACATGGGAAGTAGAGAGAGAGAGAGAGACAGAGACAGAGAGAGAGAAAGAGAGGGAGAGACAAAGAGAGAGAGAGAGACCAGAGAGAGAGAGAGAGAGAGAGACACACACAGAGAGAGAGAGAGAGAGAGACCAGAGAGATGTGTGTGATAGTTACACAAAGATATTCGGCTCTGACTAAAGTCTGTGTGTGTGAGAGAGACTGTGTGCATGTGTGTGTATGTGTGTGTATTTGTGTGTATTTGTGTATGTGCATGTGTGTGTATGTGTGTGTATGTGTGTATGTGCATGTGTGTGTGCTGCAAGTGTATTATTGTAATAAACTCTAACTCCACGGTCTCTCTGTAATTCTACCATAAACATATCCAGGTTAAAAACTGGGTGATAAACTAGATTTTTTGCTAAAACCTGGAGAATTAAATATTCTCTTTGTGACTATTGTTTATTGTGCATTGTCCCAGATCAAATAAATAAAATAAATTCTATTCAATTCACTGCTAATGACGGTGATCTGGGGCTAGACCATTGTGAGATTTACTTTTCTGCTCAACGTTGATGTGCGTTTGAGTCCAAATGGAAGACAAAATACATGGGTTTTAGTGAGGCCTGAATGATAGAATACAACCTCTACCTTTAGCTTCATATTTAAAGAAACAAGTATAAAAAGTAGAAACATAGGATTAGAATAGCAAATGTTGTGCCTGTGTTTCTCCAATTAAAATACTGAAGTTATTTACAGCATTTTGCCTTGATGATTTTAAACATTAACATCACATAATAACAGAAATTTCAAATCCAATTGTTATGTTGTTATGTTATGTAAGATCCCACATTAGCGGCTTGGTCCTGGTCCTGTCAGAACATGTGCAAAGCAGACGGAATCAAAAAAAATGCCATGAGAGCAATTATTTGAAAAAGAAATTCTCCCAAAAGACCTCATCAAACCTGATCGGAGATGCAGACATTTGTCAGTTTTATCTCCCCCGTGCACAGACGCCAAAGAGACGAGCCAAAGAAATGCACAGAATAAAGTCAAGGGGACAAGAAATCCTTCATTTTCTAAACCCAAACACTTTCCCTGGTTTAAGGTTTTCCCATTTTCTCCCATTTTTGCTTCCGGACGAATGCATCTGCTGCTGTTGCTGTTAAAAATTCTACAATTCTCGCTTAAAAGACCCATTGGGAATCTCCTGCTGAAAATCCGTACAAAAAATTGTCTAAAATCCTTCATTTATACTCAAAAAAGTCTCTGATGACACATTACGTTAAGTAGAATTAAGTTACATTAGTGTTAGTACGTACGCAAATGTGTGCATGTAGAGAAATCTTGTTTTTGTCCTGCTTTTGAGAAATGAGAGCTACAATAATGGATATTCCCCCTTATCTCCGTTCATTCCAAATCATCAAATGATAGATCTACAGCCTCAGTCCTGGGTCTACAGCCTCAGACCTGGAGCTACAGCCTCAGTCCTGGATCTACAGCCTCAGTCCTGGATCTACAGCCTCAGTCCTGGGTTTACAGCCTCAGACCTGGAGCTACAGCCTCAGACCTGGAGCTACAGCCTCAGTCCTGGATCTACAGCCTCAGACTTGGATCTACAGCCTCAGTCCTGGATCTACAGCCTCAAGTCTGGATCTACAGCCTCAGTCCTGGGTCTACAGCCTCAGTCCTGGATCTACAGCCTCAGTCCTGGATCTACAGCCTCAGACCTGGATCTACAGCCTCAGTCCTGGATCTACAGCCTCAGTCCTGGATCTACAGCCTCAGTCCTGGATCTACAGCCTCAGTCCTGGATCTACAGCCTCAGTCCTGGATCTACAGCCTCAGTCCTGGAGGGGTCTAAGGTCTGTGATGATCCAATACATTTACGCACATTCATTAACACTTCTGGACAGTTCTTTTCCCGCTCACTATGAACCATGCGTTTGTTAAAATTGCCTTTACTATATGTTTGAACAATTTGATTCTCTAATCTATCGTCGAGGAATCAATAACAACTGTGTAAAGTCCTCCTAGACGACTGCTGCTGAAATTGAGGACTACATTTACAAAGTATTTCCATTTAATCTTTACTTCAGACATATTAAAAAGTCCTTATAAAACAGACAACAAAAACAGAAACATAATGTGTTATTAAGCAAAGTAGATAAAGTTAGGTACCCCAGCTTTAAAAGGTGAGGGCAGTTTTTTGCACACGCCTGAGGGATTTTATCTTCTCTCTTTTTAATGTAGTTAAATGTAAAATGGTTTTTACAATGTGGTTTTTTTACGCACTTTGAGTCTCCTTTTGCATGAACCATGAACTGGGCTATACAAACAAACTTGCCTTGTCTTTTCAGTTATTCGAACATTACATTTGACAACAACGTCTAAACTACATCTGTACTCCGTCTGACGTCCCCAAACAGCCTGACGTCTCCGTGTCTCCCCTTTTTTGTACAGTGCGCGTTTACCACCTGCATAATACTCACTCTACACGCCCCCTATTGCCTTACGCTCACGTCCTACACGTTTGTAAGCCAGGGAAACTACTTATTTCCACACGTCTTGCCCTAAAACGTAAACATAAGCCAACATTATCACTGTATTTCAGTAAAATAAAAATAAAAACGTGCTGTACGTGTAGCGCGCGTCGCTTATAATAAACAACTACATTACGCTGCGTCCGTGCCCTCCATTGCCACATGTGCTCTGGCTGGATTTGGCTTCCTACACCCCAATTTTAAAGCTCTAAACACGGGGGAAAGAGACCTGCTATCCCTCGGTTAAATCCACCACCACTGGAGCGTTGATAAAAAGCAGAAGAGACGAAGAGGGAGAGAGTAGACGAGTGGTACAAGCGAGAGGGAGAGAGAATCCAAGGACAGTCTCACATTCATTAAAGTTTCAAGCAACAACCACAGAGACGTGCCGTGATTCTGCGCGTTTTTTTGGGCTGTTTTGGGTTGAGAGAAGCCATTATGTGTTTATCAAAGCTGTCCCGGATTCCCTCGCTCTCTCTCCCCCCGACATCAAGCTACACACAAACACACAACACAACACAACACAACACAACCAGCCGAGGTCGCATCTTTCACGCTCTTTACGCATCCATCCCGTTCGCGTAACCAGCAGAGTCCGGGGAAGCAGAGGTGGCAGGCGACATCACCTCTCCCATCAACCCCCCCGAGAGAGAAGCGACAACACAGCAGAGCAACACTTTGAAATGTATAGAATATTAGGCAAACAGCGGTGTGCGTAAACATGCGTAATTGTAGTAAGGTTGTGTGTAGAGAGTCCGTACCCAGAGTGAAGACAGGGAGACTCCAGCTGCTCCACTCTCTCCACGCTCCGCGCTCTACACCCGCACAGACAACAATGGGACGCAGCTGGCAGTGCCACCGGATGTCCAATATTAATTGTTAATAAGGCCGATGGGTGAAAGAGAGAGAGAGCGAGAGGGGGAAGAGAGAGAGGGAGAGAGAGAGAGATTGGTGGCGATGCTGCAGCTGTGGGTTTTCATCATGTGTTTGTGCCAGAGATGGAGACTCAGACTCAGGACGCAATTTTTTGGGGGGGGAAATATAGAGGTCACGCTGCCCTACGGCGGGTCTGCTGTGTGTCTGGAGTTTAAGTTTACGTTTTTTATTTAAGGAAAGCCCCTTGAGATGTGTCATTTCGATTTCAAGGGGGTCCTAAACATAAGCAATCATACAAACATGTAAATACACATATACGTACAGAACAATTTACAGAGCATTAAAGTAAAAAAAACATTTAGAAAGAAAGCAAAACTATTTTTAAAAAGTAAAACGAGTTCTAAGGAACCTAAATAATTAAATTCAGGTGCCGTTTAGACGGGGACGCTGCGCAGATGCTTCAAAGCAATTAACAAAAACGTCCAGGCTCCTGCACAGAGTTTAGACGTTGCCTGCAAACAATGTAATTCTAGCGCTCGGCCATTAGGGGGCAGTGGAACTACAACACGACACAAGCGCAACCCCCCAGCAGTAGAATCACTTCAACAACATCCTCCTCAGACGCGGCAAAGACGTGAAAGAACCAACATCATTCTGCATTTAACAGCAGCTGCGGGAACGGAAACTGAAACTAGAGCATTTTGGACGTAGCTAGTTAGCGTACCCACCGCCATTGTTGTTCACGTTTGTTCTCGGTGACTGTGCATGTCCAAATGTACGTGCGGGAAGTCAGGTCCTCACCATCAGAGACCTCTAGGACCAGTTCAAGAGCACCATCAGAGACCTCTAGGACCAGTTCAAGAGCACCATCAGAGACCTCTAGGACCAGTTCAAGAGCACCATCAGAGACCTCTAGGACCAGTTCAAGAGCAACATCAGAGACCTCTAGAACCAGTTCAAGAGCACCATCAGAGACCTCTAGGACCAGTAAGAGAGCACCATCAGAGACCTCTAGGACCAGTAACAGGGCACCATCAGAGACTTCTAAGACCAGTACAAGAGCAACATCAGAGACCTCTAGAACCAGTTCAAGCGCACCATCAGAGACCTCTAGACCAGCACCATCAAAGACCTCTAGGACCTGGACCATCAGAGACCTCTAGGACCAGTTCAAGAACACCATCAGAGACCTCTAGACCAGCACCATCAGAGACCTCTAGAACCAGCACCATCAAAGACCTCTAGAACCAGCACCATCAAAGACCTCTAGAACCAGCACCATCAAAGACCTCTAGAACCAGCACCATCAAAGACCTCTAGGACTAGCACCATCAAAGACCTCTAGGACCAGCACCATCAAAGACCTCTAGGACCAGCACCATCAAAGACCTCTAGGACCAGCACCATCAAAGACCTCTAGGACCAGGACCATCAGAGACCTCTAGGACCAGCACCATCAGAGACCTCTAGACCAGCACCATCAGAGACCTCTAGACCAGCACCATCAGAGACCTCTAAGACCAGTACACACAAAAACAGACAGTACCTCAGAATCCTTCCATACTTGCTCTTCAGTAAAACGTCGAAATGCCTTTACCAGCTGCAGATACCAGCTGCAGTTACCACCTGGTGTTGCGATTGCCGATTGGCTGAAGGCACTTTTCCTACTTACTGGGACTGGATCATTTGAGGCCAGTGTTGTAAGAACCGCTGACCTCATGATGCAAAGTTTCCGGAAGAAAACTATTCTCAGAAAGGCCCTGAATCAACGCGACACGCCGTGAATCAGACTTTTGTGATCTGATTACAGCTGCTCTTTTGAATCGCTCGGATTGTTTAGTAAAGGCGACTGTTTTTTGACCTAAAAATCTTTGCGAAAACGTACTTTAAAAAGCGGTGGCTCTAAAATAAAGAATGTATTGGGAAGCATTAGTGACATGGGCCTTAATCCAGGTTTAAAACAGTTTTTACGAGCTCAAAGTTGTGAGTAATAGTAGTAAAGTATTCAAAATGAAACTATAAAAAATAAACCAGACACAAAAGAAAAACAAAATACAAAAGAAACTGTTTGAAATAGAGGTTGGACAAAGTATTATGTGGCTCCAACCAAACGCACACACACACACACACACACACACACAGAGGCATACACACTCACACACACATACATACACACACACACACACACAGGCACACACACAGAGAGAGGCACACACACATACACACACACACACAAACAGACGCACACACACAGATGCACACACACAGACGCACACAGACCTATAGAACTTGTTTTTAGTGGTATGGGAAACCGGAGCACCTGGAGGAAACCTACGCAGACGCAAGGAGAACAACATAACATTTATTTCGCCCTAAATCACAACCGCAGTCATCTAGAAGGACTTTATGAAGCTGTTGATTGTTTACATTTTTTAGTTTGAAACATAATTTTAACAAGAAAAACACATTTAGTTTTGGGCAATAGGTACACACTGCAAAAAATATCCAATATGAGGTGATAAATGCTTGAATTTAGTGTTTTTTTATCATAATTTTAGCTCATTCTGTTAAAACAAGAAAGCCATTTAGTCTTAATTCAATAAATGTTGCTTGATTTTTTTCATTCCAAGGGAGACATTTCTTGTGTCTTTTCAAAACAAGATCATTTTGCTTTGTCCCATTTGCTAATCTTGATACAAAGCAGTCAAAATGTGCCCAAATTAAGATACATTTTGCCAAATTTGAGCCATTTTCAGTTATTTTTCCTCACTTTTCGCAGCGTATGTCATCTCAGATTACAGACTGGGATCGACTTTAGTCCTCGGTTGGTAATTTCTTTGACGAGACGACAATATTCCAATAATCCACGAGGGAAATTAGTCCAGCTGCGATATTACACGGCTGCATTCACCCGCATCCAAAGTGAAAGCGCAGCATCGGGTTCTAATAACAACAAACGCTTATTAAAAAGTCATCTGTGCGAGTCACGGCGGAGGATTCAAAGCTGTAAAGAACGTTTAAATCTTTGTGGATATTACGGTAATGCTTTTTGGGTTGACTTCATTAACTTTTGTCTCAACCCTCTCTCTCTCTTTCACGTAATGTTCAAAAGTATGTAATCATAATAACGCATTGGTTTTATATAGAGCTTTTCAGGAGTCTCAAAGACGCTTCACATGTCATTATTCATTCACTCCATACACAGTGGTCATAAACTACTGTTGTAGCCACAGCTGCCCTGGGGCACACTGACATAAGCAAGACAACCAGTTTGTGCCATCAGCCCCTCCCACCACCACCAACCGTTCACACACACACCTAACTCATTCTAATGTGGGTGAAGTGTCTTGCCTCAGAACACAACTGCAGCCGCCCCACATGGTGTTCCCAGAGGTCTCCCATCACAGTACTAACCAGGCCCTGTCCTGCTTAGCTTCAAAGGTATGCAGGATCTGGTTTTCACGAGCAGGTATGGCCACATGGGTAATCCAATTTGTTCAGTGGATTTACGTGTAAAAGTTCCGGAAAAAGAACAACCAGAATTTCACGTTTATTTTCTAAGATACAACCTGAGAATATAGAATAGAATCCCAAAAAGAACGGTAACAGTTCCGGTAACAGTTCCGGTAACAGTTCCGGTAACAGTTCCGGTAACAGTTCCGGTAACAGTCCCGGTAACAGTCCCGGTAACAGTCCCGGTAACAGTCCCGGTAACAGTCCCGGTAACAGTTCCGGTAACAGTCCCGGTAACAGTTCCTCCGGTAACAGTTCCGGTAACAGTTCCGGTAACAGTCCCGGTAACAGTTCGGGTAACAGTTCCGGTAACAGGTGGCGCAGTGGTTAGCATTTGTTCTACCAGATGGGTCTTTTCTGTGTACGGTTTACGAGTTCTCCCCGTGTCTGCGTAGGTTTCCTCCAGGTGCTCCAGTTTCTCCTACCCATGGCCATACCTCTTCCATCTCTGTGTGGAGCGAGGAGAAAGACAAGATTTGAATTGAAGGTACCCGGCTTTAACTACAAAAAAGACGCAACTATATACAGTATTACTTGCACTAAAATACAGTATTTTATCTATAGTTGCTCCTTATTATGCTAAAAGTCCGGGGTTTTTATCACAGACTGTAAATATTTCTTGCTTCTTCGTTATGCTAAAGTTGGAGTTTTTAGATCTCTTTCCTCATTCTGCTAAACATAGAGATTTTATGCTAGCATTCTCTTATCTTATCAGATTTTTTATTTATTTTAGTTTAGTATAGAGATATTATTAATACATCTTGTTGCTGCGTGCTCCTCATTCCCACGGTCTATAACTTGTGATGCAACACTGACATTTCCCCACTGTGGGACGAGAGAAGAATCTTAATCTTAAATTTGCTGAACCTGCAAATATCCTGGGACCTACAAAACCATCCGCTCTTGACAAGTTTTGAGAGAGCAGCGATGCTAATCCTGGTCTCTCTGCGTCCTGCTTTGCCTCAGTCCAGAGGAATGAGGCTCAGGGTGAGATGGAGTCGTCAGTGGAGCTGCAGAGTGAGTAACGTGAGCTGACCCTGAACGCCGCATCAGAGAAAGCACTTTCAACAGGCCTCCTCTCATCTCAGCAGGAGGCGGGTCGTGTCCGCGGCGTTATGTCTGATAAATGTGAGACGGAAAAGACTGAATGGGGAGATTAAAGAGGAGGCGAGTACAGAGGAAGCTGGAGGAAGACAGATGCAGAGTGGAAAACTATTGCTAAATTGTTTTTCATTCTAGTTTGTGTCAAATGAATCGATTGGGACTCTGAGGAGCACAGGGACTGGTCTCCTGCTGGGACTCTGAGGAGCACAGGGACTGGTCTCCTGCTGGGACTCTGAGGAGCACAGGGACTGGTCTCCTGCTGGGACTCTGAGGAGCACAGGGACTGGTCTCCTGCTGGTCCCAGAGGCAGGACTAAACATGGAGCGGAAGCATTTCAGATTCATGCAGCTAAAATCTAGAAGTGTTCCTGAAAATGTGAGACAGGCTTCTTCTCTGACAATGTTGAGGATGTGTCTGTCTGAGTGAGTGAGTGAGTGAGTGAGTGAGTGAGTGAGTGAGTGAGTGAGTGAGTGAGTGAGTGAGTGAGTGAGTGAGTGAGTGAGTGAGTGAGTGAGTGAGTGAGTGAGTGAGTGAGTGAGTGAGTGAGTGAGGGAGGGAGGGAGGGAGTGAGGGAGGGAGGGAGGGAGGGAGGGAGTGAGTGAGTGAGGGAGGGAAGGAGGTAAGTAAGTAAGTCATTAAGTGAGTGAGTGAGTGAGGGAAGTAAGTAAGTAATTAAGTAAGTACACTCAACAAAAATATAAACAAAACACTTTTGGTTTGTGCTCCCATTTTCCATGAGCTGGACTTAAAGATCTAAAATTCATTCATGATGTCAGACCAATTGACACTCTGATAAACTCTGTGCGAAGAAGATGTGTTGCACTGCATGAGGCAAACGGGGGTCACACCAGATACTGACTGGTTCTGAGCCCCCGGACCCCCAAAAAAGCAAAATAATGCACATTTCAGAGTGGACAGTCTAAGGCACTGTGCACTAATCCTGAAGTCAGATCAGCATGTGAGGTGGGATGGATTATCTCAGCAAAGCAGAAGTGCTCACTATCACACATTTAGACAGATTTGTGAACAATGTTTGAGAGAAATGGTAATATTGTGTATCTGGAACGAAGGAAGTAATGAGAACTAGTGACATAGACCTTTTTTACGCAGCTATTTTTCTATGTTTCGAAAGTGACTCCAGTTTCAAGTATAGTGACACGGATTTAATGTTTTCAATAAAAAAATGGTGGTCTCACAGTCAGCTCGGTTTTTAGGCAGACTCCGGCTTTTTATTTATTTATTTATTTATTTGCTCATGTCATGTCAGGCCATTACACCATTTTTTTTTAAATCCATACATGAACAAAAAGGAACAGAATGAAGATTAATCTGGTAATATCTGTTCCCATTAGCAAATTTACAAAATAAAATCAGAAATCCCCATCATTATACCCCAACTCATCACCAGGTCACAAAACATAACAAAACAGCTCGTCTTACAGTTCACTTCAGTTGTTTTCAATTTTTTCGTAATCACTCAGAATTTTGTCTTTGTACATTTTTTTGAATTTGTAAACACTTGTACAACATTTAAATTCCACACTTAAAGAATTCCACAATTTGACTCCATAAACAGACGGACATTTCCGTTTCACCGATGTTCCTGCAAACATGTTCCGAAAATTATATTTTCTTCTATGGGAAGCTTTTCAAAAAAAAAAAATCCAACCCAAATCATTCTACACCGTTTTGACTCATTCTCAAACGCAATCAAACAGTTGCAGGCGGTGGGAGGCAAAACAATAGCATTGCCACGGCAACGCACTGTAAAGCCTCAAGGCCATTGTTGGACAGTACTGACGAATTCTCTCATTTTAACCTCATTTTTTTTTGTTTTTTCATTTTAAGAGTGCTGCTTAGATACCATTAAGCAACGTGATTGAAAGAACAGGATTTATTTAGTCTTACCAGTGTCAACATAAACGCTACACACATAAATGCTCATTTGGATAGCTTTGATGCTAGCTTACAAAGACGCTAACGACCGAGCCGATAGAGTGGCGTACTTAGCGTATGCCTGCTTTAAAGGGATGGCAATTAGCAGCTCACGCCGACGACACTTATCAATGGAAAGCTTCTAGAACATTATGCAAAAACAATCTAATTACGCAGACGGAGAGAGAGCGTTTATTACTGTAGAGAAAGCTGTGTTTAGTTTAAACGAGGAATTCATTCACAAAAGACCTTTCCACTTGATGTTTATAGTGTTCTTATAATGTTAGATATTAGGCTGGGTGTTGGAACGTGTGTGTGTGTGTGTGAGAAAGAGATTGAGTGTGTGTGTGTGAGAGAGAGTGTGTCTGTGTGCGTGAAAGAGAGTAGTTGTGTGTGTGTGTGTGTGTGAGAGAGAAAGAGAGTGTAGGTGTGTGTGCTTGTATGTGTGTGTGAGAGAGTAGGTGTGTGTGTGTGTATGTGTGAATGTGTGAGAGAGAGAGAGTGAGTGTGTGTCTGTGTCTGTGTGAGAGAGAGAGAGTGAGTGTGTGTGTAAGAGAGTGCGTCTGTGTGCGTGAGAGAGTGAGTAAGTTTGTGTGTGTGAAGAAAGGGATTGAGTGTGTGTGAGTGTGTGACAGAGAGTGAATGTGTGCGTTTGTGTGTGTCTATGCGTGAGAGAGAGAGTAGTTGTGTGTATGTGTGTGTGTGAGAGAGAGAGTAGTTGTGTGTAAGTGTGTGTGTGTGAGAGAGTCGTTTTGTGTATGTATGTGCGTGAGAGAGAGTGTGTGTGTGAGAGACAGAGTAGTTGTGTGTGTATGTGCGTGTGTGTGACGTGAGAGAGTGTGTGTGTCTGTGTGTAGCGGAAGAAATGGAAGGAAATTGGCTCCAGCTATCTCAAATCGGCTCCTTCCGCATTACGGCTATCGCTATGGTGACGTTAGCACTGTACAGTCTATGGACCCACCGTACATGCTAATATGAGCTAACGCTAACCCTTCTAACCCTCCTAACCCTAATACTTTTATCACATAGTTTTTGATCAGCGTGAAAATCCCAAATATATTATGTAATTGGCTACGGCTAGCTTGTGTTCAAATCACTTCCTGTACATGCTAACATGAGCTAGCCCTGACACTAGCTCGCCCAAACCCTACCCATAACTCATTTTTAGGCCTGGTTATTTCTTTTATCCCCTAGTTTTTAATCTGCGTTGAACATTCTGACTGTAACCGCTGTGTTTAATTAAGACATACTGTAGAAGAAGAAGAAGAAGAAGCAGGCAGAGTCTAGTTTGGGTTGTTGTAAAAATACATTCTTGGCCAATAAACAAAGACCGGTGCGTGGTGGAGAGAGCTCTGGCGTTTGTTTGTACAGTTTAGAGATTAGAGATAAATCTTTGATGGCCCGCTCTGATCTCCTGCTTCTTCCAACTGTTTTATATCTTTATAATCTACATAAACAAATACACTTTCAGCACTGAGCGTTTTTACATTACTGTTGGGATCATAGCTCTTATTGGAGCACCGGGATTGGGCTTCTGCTGGGACTCTCAGGAGCACAGGGACTGGACTCCTGCTGGGACTATGGGGAGCACAGGGACTGGACTCCTTCTGGGACTATGAGGAGCACAGGGACTGGCCTCCTTCTGGGACTATGAGGAGCACAGGGACTGGCCTCCTTCTGGGACTATCAGGAGCACAGGGACTGGCCTCCTGCTGGGACTATGGGGAGCACAGGGACTGGCCTCATGCTGGGACTCTGAGGAGCACAGGGACTGGCCTCATGCTGGGACTCTGAGGAGCACAGGGACTGGCCTCATGCTGGGACTCTGAGGAGCACAGGGACTGGACTCCTTCTGGGACTATGAGGAGCACAGGGACTGGCCTCCTTCTGGGACTATGAGGAGCACAGGGACTGGCCTCCTTCTGGGACTATGAGGAGCACAGGGACTGGCCTCCTTCTGGGACTATCAGGAGCACAGGGACTGGCCTCATGCTGGGACTCTGAGGAGCACATGGACTGGCCTCCTGCTGGGACTATGGGGAGCACAGGGACTGGCCTCATGCTGGGACTCTGAGGAGCACAGGGACTGGCCTCATGCTGGGACTCTGAGGAGCACAGGGACTGGCCTCGTGCTGGGACTCTGAGGAGCACAGGGACTGGCCTCCTGCTGGGACTCTGAGGAGCACAGGGACCGGCCTCCTTCTGGGACTATGAGGAGCACAAGGACTGGCCTCATGCTGGGACTCTGAGGAGCACAGGGACTGGCCTCCTGCTGGGACTCTGAGGAGCACAGGGACCGGCCTCCTTCTGGGACTATGAGGAGCACAAGGACTGGCCTCATGCTGGGACTCTGAGGAGCACAGGGACTGGCCTCCTTCTGGGACTATCAGGAGCACAGGGACTGGCCTCCTTCTGGGACTATGAGGAGCACAGGGACTGGCCTCCTTCTGGGACTATGAGGAGCACAGGGACTGGCCTCCTTCTGGGACTATCAGGAGCACAGGGACTGGCCTCCTGCTGGGACTATGGGGAGCACAGGGACTGGCCTCATGCTGGGACTCTGAGGAGCACAGGGACTGGCCTCATGCTGGGACTCTGAGGAGCACAGGGACTGGCCTCATGCTGGGACTCTGAGGAGCACAGGGACTGGCCTCCTGCTGGGACTATGGGGAGCACAGGGACTGGCCTCATGCTGGGACTCTGAGGAGCACAGGGACTGGCCTCATGCTGGGACTCTGAGGAGCACAGGGACTGGCCTCGTGCTGGGACTCTGAGGAGCACAGGGACTGGCCTCCTTCTGGGACTATGAGGAGCACAAGGACTGGCCTCATGCTGGGACTCTGAGGAGCACAGGGACTGGCCTCATGCTGGGACTCTGAGGAGCACAGGGACTGGCCGAGGAGCACAGGGACTGGCCTCCTGCTGGTCCCAGAGTCAGGACTAAACATGGGGAGGCAGCATTTCAGATTTCTCCATAGCAAATCTGGAAAAACCTTGTGTATAAACTGTGCTGTACAAACAAACATGCCTCACTTCATATCTTCATAAATTTAAGGCCATTTTGAAATTCTCACCAGTTTCCAGTAAAGAAATGGTAAAAAAAAAAAAAAACAATATGTCTAATTTAAAGGTGTTACGGATCTTTCAGAACAAATAACCAAAAATGTCCCACAGATAAAATAAAAACAAATCCCAATCCCACAGTATTCCCAGATACATGCCGCTCCGGTTGTGTGTGTTGTGTGTTGTGTGTTGTGTGTTGTGTGTTGTGTGTTGTGTGTTGTGTGTTGTGTGTTGTGTGTTGTGTGTTTTGTGTTTTGTGTTTTGTGTTTTGTGTTGTGTGTTGTGTTTTGTGTTTTGTGTGTTGTGTGTTGTGTGTTGTGTGTTGTGTGTTGTGTGTTTTGTGTTGTGTGTTGTGTTTTGTGTTTTGTGTGTTGTGTGTGGTGTGTTGTGTGTTTTGTGTGGTGTGTTTTGTGTTGTGTGTTTTGTGTTCCATTCGAGTAAAGCCGAGTTGTGGGAGTGCAGTTTGCGCAGCTGCAGAAGTCACAGGCCCAAACAAGTCCCTGTGAGTCTAAAAACAGATCTGAGGAAACGGGACCGGAATCTTACAGCAGCAACAGTCTGTGGATCCAGCTCGGAACGCCGGGATCACCCATTGGTTGGACATCGGTTACTATCGGTTACAGATGGTCAGACAGTCGATCCACACAACACAAAACACACAACATGCTTCAGGAGCGGCATGTACGTGGGAATACTGTGGGATTGGGATTTTTTTTTTTAGACCATAAATTGTCGCTACTTGATTAAGACATTTTTGAAAATAATTTTGACCAAAAAAAACTCTTTTTGTTTCTTAAAATTAATAATAATAATAATAATAATAATAATAATAATAATGCATTGGTTTTATATAGCGCTTTTTTGGAGACTCAAAAGACACTTTATTTGTCATTATTCTTTCACTCCATACACGGTGGTGATACTACTGTAGCCACAGCTGCCCTGGGGCACACTGACAGAAGCGAGGCAGCCAGTTTGTGCGACCACCACCAACCACACACATTCTAGGCAGTGAGGGTGAAGTGTCTTGCCAAGGACACAACAACAGCAGTGGGAGTCGGTGGAGAAAGTGTTGAGGTGGGCTCGAACCCACAACCTTCTGGCTCAAAGGCCAATGAGCTACTGTCGCCCATGTTATTATGTAATTATTTATGTATTCATTTTTTGATCCATCTATTAATTTTATTTTCTTCATTTTCTATATTTTACTTATGTACATTTATTTGTTTCATTCCCTATTTCTGTAACTTTTTCTTTCTTCGTTTCACTGTAATCTTTTCCATTGCGTTATATTTTTGTTGCCTTGTTATGTTTTTTAAATCACGCATTTTTGTCCAATGGATTTCTAACGGCAAAAACTCAAAAATGATGTAAAAAAATTAACTAAAATTCACATAAAATTCACATTTCTCCTATGTGAGATAAATAAAGCACATCTTATCTTAAAATTCACAGATTCAATTCAATGGAGACGACAGCTTTGGTCTCGTAATTTTTTTTTACAAAGTTGTCATTTACCTAGCCTGGTCTTATCCACCCGTACACTCCGCTCAATAATCGTATACTGCATGTAACGTCTGGGTCTGGTCCCTGTGTTAGCGATTACAATCGGTTAAATTCCATTCGACCAATCAGCGAGCGCGGGAGGCGGGTGTTGTAGTTAGTTGTGGGTGACGTCAAGAGTTTGCGTCGAACGGGCAGGTTGTGGTTTGGTAATGGCGAAAAATGCGATAGTAAAGTAATCTGGTCTGGTTCTATCAAGAAATTGAAGCCGGAGGAAGAGGAATGTTTAGCAAATGTAATCACTAGAAAAAATTGTGGCGCTACTCCCCACGGGCTCCGTTAGCGGCAAAGGAGATGGCTAAAGCTAGGCTAAATGCTAAATGCTAACGACAGACTCGGGCGCACTACATACGTGACGGTAAACTCAGATCCAATCGTTTCAATCTGCAAAAGGAGTTAACCCCTCTCACCTGTTCACGGAGCTCAATGGAGCAAATCCAGACCTTAGTATGAAATGTAATTTGTACTATGGTGTGGTACGACCAGGCTACATTTCCCCAACAACAAGGAAATGTTAATAAATGTCCAGAATCATCACTGTCCTTAGACTCTCCTGAATCAGAGCCACTCAAAAACACAGCGGGAAAAAGATTGTTTTTACTCAAGTTTTAGCCTTCGTCACGTCTTTAGAACAACTTTTTCAGACAGTATAGTGAAAAAGGCGGACCCCCCTCTCTCGGCCAATCAGCTCTCAGCCCAAAGAGTCCAATAGCGACACGTATGCTAAAGCTAACATGTTTTCTAACAAGATAAAGACAGTGTGTTATGGTTTGATTTCTTGACAATAAGATTCGGTTTCTTCAGTATTTCAGAAAAAAAACATTATTTAAACAGGAGGAAAAGTTACGTACCCGAGCTTTAAATTAGGGTTAGCTGCAGATTTATAGAAAGAGCGGGGTCTTAATACGGCGGGTTTTTATACCAAACAAAGGGAGTGACAGTAAACAGTGATGAAGTAAGTGTTGTGTTGTGTGTTGTTGTGTTGTTATGGAGGTATTAGTGTGTGGGAGGAACGACAACGTGTGTTACTTTTTAACATCTGCTCAGAAAACAAAGGAAACCTGTGTCGAGAAAAACACTTTGGAAATGTATTTAGTTACACACATGCATACACGTACGCACAAGTATACACACAATACACACACATATACACACGTACACACACATACACATGTACACACACACATACATACACGTACAGGCAAACAGTTAAGCACGCACATCTACACGTGCACAAATACACACATACGTACACGAACACGCGCACACACAAACAGGCACACGCTCACACATACACATACACACACACATGCACAGACACACATACATGCACAGACCCAAACACAAGCAGAAAAACATACACAAACACACATACACATACATGCACACACACATATGCACACTTACAATAACACACACAATCCTGAATTTCTGCTACGGGGATCAAGTATCTCTCTATCTACACACATACACACATACACACACACACACACACACACACAATCGACGACTTTACAAAGTTGTGGATTCATCAGCAACAGATCAGAGAATCAAACAGCACAAACAGAGGAAACACAACAATAACACACACACACAGAGACCAAGGTCCATAAACGTTAATAAATGTCCAGGATCAACACAATCCTCTGTGCACATTCAAATATACGTGTCTTTAACTACACACAGTAACACTTTTTATACTTTAAGAAGACAGAGATAGAGATTTTAGTTTCTTTAAAAGAGTTGCGTTATACTTAATTATAAATCATGGATCTATAAATCTTGTTTTGCCACAAACACATTTACATCCTTCAACAACAACAAATCACATTTTCAACTTTTGCATAAGTTTTGCAACAACCATCACATCACTTTGAACCAATGAGCACCTTTGACAGATGGTTGTTTACACTCGGCAAGGGACGGCGAGGCGAGGTTATTTGTATGGCACAGTTCATACACCATGCCCCTCAGAGTGCAGAACAGAATAAGATAGCATTAGCATTGTTATTCATCTGTGTTTCCATATTCGAAAACAATATAGGAATATGGCAAGAGAAAACTTGGTACACACAGAGAGACACACACACACAGAGAGACACACATACAGAGACACACACAAAAACAAATGCAAACTTGGTCCATATTCTTTAAAATGATAGAGATATAGATATTCAATTCAATTCAATGCATACACAGACACACCCACTCTCTAACACACACACACACACACACATTAACAAACACACACAGAACACACACACACCCACTCTCTCTGACACACACACAAAAGCAAACACAAACTTGGTCCATACTCTGTAAAATTATAGAAATATAAAGAGTCAATTCAATACACACACAGACACACCCACTCTCTAACACACATACACATTAACACACACACACATTAACACACACGCACCTGGTCCATATTTCAAAAGAATAAGGATATACAAATAGAAAATGCAATACACTCTCTCTCTCTTTCCTTCTCTCTCTCACACACAAACACACACACACACACACACACAAAACACACACACTTTAACAATAATATTCAACTTAAAATGATGTAATACCGTCAGTTTAAGCAGACATGGACACTACACTCACTCAGACTCTGAATAACAGTATTTTTCAGACGCCTCCGGATGCTCCTGAATCTACACACACACACACACACATCTACATGCATTAAATCACAACATACACACGTCCCATGACATGCCTTACAGACCTTTACAACTACACAACCTGCCACAACAAGGCCTTTTTTTCAAACCAATATTTCTCAAGGCTGCGCTGCGTAAAACTTCCAAATATTTTCACTCCAAACCCCAATACATAATAGCAAAATAAATAAAGGCCTTCACGCTGTCGTTGAGTCCAATGAACCGAGACTTTATGCAAATCCAGATGCAAACACGTCTCTATGTAGTTTCCCTGCGATGTTATACACTAGATATACTGCAGGCAACACGCAACAGTTGTCATAAAGTCATAATAAAGTCGTTTTGAGATTGCCACATATACAAACTATTTCAATATTGCCTCTTCAGGATTCAGGCTACAGCTGCACACACACACACACAGACACACACGCGCGCACACAAACATCCTTATCATTCAATGCAGGGAACGCCTTGCTTTAAACTTGACTTGTTTCTCTAAACTAGACCATAAATCCCATGTTTAAATACTAGTGTGTGTGTGTGTGTGTGTGTGTGTGTGTGTGCAATCAGCAGTGAGCAGTAACTGTAACTAATTTGACTCTGGCTTAGAATAGCTTTTGGGTGTACAGTATAAGCGTATCCCCGCGTCAGTCTTGACTCTCTAGTCTACTGTACTCTAGAATCTATAAGAAAGTGGGAATTATCAACAGGCAGGACATAAAAACATGCAACACAGACTTTACAACAGACCTGAGCTTCTTCCTCATCCAAAACAAGCGAGAAACATGTTGCAAATCAGGCGCGTATGTGGATAAACCCCGCGCGTAAAGGAGAATAGAGTAGAATGTGCGTGTGTGTGTGTGTGTGTGCAGGTATGTGTGCGTGCGTGTGTGTGTGTGCGTGTGTGTGTATGTGTGTATATGGGGCTATAGTAGGGCTTTACCTTACCCCAGTGTGCCTGTGTCCTCAGTTGTCCTCTCGCTCTGGTTTCCTCCCTCGGACCGTCGGGGCTAAAATGTCTGCCTCGGCCTCTCTCCGGATCTCACCACAGCGCCACCAGAGCGCACCATGCTGTATAAAAAAATAAAAAAAATAAAACACAATTGAAAATAGAAAAATTTACATTGAGACAAATAATTAATCAAAAATAGCGCGATATGAGACGCGCGCGCTGTACGGATATGATGCTTTTTATTTTGGGACGTGGAAGTTTTTTGTTTTGTGCGCGCGTGTGTGTGTTGGGGAGATGGGACATTAAAGATGGTTGCTCTCTCCCTCCCTCCCCTCACCTCCACCCCCCATCAACAACCAACACACCCCCCTGTCTCTCTCTCTCTGTCTCTCTCTGGTCTCTCTCTCCTCTCTCTATCTTTCATATATATTATAGGCCAATCTCTTAAGTTTTACGCACACGTGTATAGCGGTGTTGTGTTGGGTTGTATAGCGAGTGTGTGGTGCTGTGTGTTGCTAGGAACTGGAGGGTGTCATAAAGAAAGGGGGAGAGGTTGTAGATGCAGAGACAGATGCAGCTCTCTCGCCGATTTGGAGCACTTGAGTTCACGCGTTCGAGGGTTTTGGAAACAGTCAAGAGGAGTCGGTTAGGGTGGTGCGACTTCCGGTTTGGGGTTGTCAAAATAAAAGAGGTCGCGAAGGATTGGATTGACCCGTGATGTAAAACTGTACAAGATTTGATAAGGAATGGTTTCATGGATGTACATTTTTTAATGGCATAATAGAAAACATAACAGACTTGTACATGGTTTGCCTAAAAGGATTGGATGACACAACAAAATATGTTAATCTGAGGCCAGAGAGAGAGAGAACAGGGAGGGACCAGAGAGAGACCAGAAAGAGAGACCAGAGAGACCAGAGAGAGACTACAGAGAGACCAGAGAGAGAGACCAGAGAGAGACCAGAGAGAGACCAGAAAGAGAGACCAGAGAGACCAGAGAGAGACTACAGAGAGACCAGAGAGAGAGACCAGAGAGAGACCAGAGAGAGAACAGGGAGAAAGAGAACAGGGAGGGACCAGAGAGAGAGAGAGAACAAGGAGGGACCAGAGAGAGACCAGAAAGAGAGACCAGAGAGAGACTAGAGAGAGACCAGAGAGACTGGAGAGGGGCCAAATAGAGACCAGAAAGAGAGATCAGAAAGAGAGTCTAGAGAAAGACTAGAAAGAGACCAGAGAGAGATCAGAGAGAGACCAGAGAGAGATCAGAGAGAGAGACCAGAGAGAGACCAGAGAGAGAGACCAGAGAGAGACCAGAGAGAGACTAGAGAGTAAGACCAGAGTAAGACCAGAGAGAGACCAGAGAGACCGGAGTGGGGCCAAAAAGAGACCAGAGAGAGATCAGAAAGAGAGTCCAGAGAAAGACTAGAGAGAGACCAGAGAGAGACTAGAGAGACCAGAGGGAGACTAGAGAGAGACTGAAAGAGACCAGAAAAAAAAGCACCAGATTTAGACGCAGACTAGTTTCCATCAGGATCCTGTGACAGGTTGATTTTGTGATATTTCTCCATCATGTTTTTCTGCTGTTTGTATATTCTCCCACTGCTCACATCCAAACTGCTCAGTATGAATAGTTTGATCTGTGATTTCATAGTCTGTAAATGTGAAATGCTGTCAGATGAAAACCCCCAAAGTGTCAGTGTGGGTTAGGAGCAGTGCTAATTACAGGATTACAGCTGCTTGTTAACACCTGGCAGATGGCGGGTTAGCTCAATGCTCCTCACATTTTATCGTTAGGCAGATTAGAATTGAGTTGAAATGAATTGAAGTCTTTTCACTGGATTTTTCTGTTACTCACATGAAACAGGATTTATTTTATATTTTCAAGAAAAAGAGATGTATGTAGTTAATATGAAGGTGATTCAATCTCTGTCTTTCTGTGTGGAATATTATCATCGTGTTAGGATGTCGCGTTTGTGCTCCCCTCTCTTCCTGTTTTGCATGTGTGTGACAGGGGGCGTGGCAGGGGGCGTGGCTAGAATTACCTGTGATGAAGACAAGCAACACCTGCCAGCAAGGGTGTCCAAACCGGTCCAGAAAGGGCCGCTGTGGCTGCAGGTGTTCTATCAAACACAACAGGAGCAGAGAAGACTCCACCCATTTCCTCAAATCTTCAGGTTAAGACTGAACTCTCTTGATGAAATGGGAGGAGTCTGTTCTGCTCCTGTTTGGTATGATAGAAAACCATAGACTGTATATATTTACGGACGTATATAGTCACACCTATCTCCGCCGTTCTAACTAATGGGCCAAAAATTGGGCTCTCATGGAGTGATTCAAAATGGCCGCGGGGGCTGGAAAATGTGAAAAAAAAAACATCTGCGCATGCGTCAGCCGGCACGAGCTCCATTCATTTAAACGAGGGACTTCAAAAATTCACAGCGAGTAAACTAGTGGACCAAAACACCTCCCTCAGCATTGACACACATGTGGAACGGAGCTTTGGGCCAAGAGCCAACTTTTGGTCCATCCTGTAAGACGTTTTCGAGAGGTAAGAAGATGCTATATGTTAGCATTGGCTAATTCTTATTCCGGGTCCACCCCCATCGGCCCGGGGTGGTATTGCAGCATGTCAGCGCACGTCATTTTGGCCACTTTTGAGCCGGGACCCGCCCCCAATGTAGAAAACCTGCAGCCACAGCGGCCCTTTCTGGACCGGTTTGGACACCCCTGGATAAAGAGACAAGAGAGAGATAGTTGAGGAGACCAAAGAGAGAGAGAGAGAGAACGAGACCAGAGAGAGACCAGAGACCAGGGAAAAAGCACAGAGAGAAAGCAGAGAGAGAGCAGGAAGAGACCAGAGAGAGAGACCAGAGAGACGTGCACAGGAACTCTCCATATATCCATCCATCCATCCATTTTCTTCCCCTTAATCCATTTCTGGGTCGGGGGGGTGGCAGTCAGAGCTGCACCCAGTCCACTTAGCACCAGCCCCTCACTGATCCTCCTGCAGGTGGTGAGTCCACAGGAGCTGAGATCTTTCAGTGGGAGCTTCAGGCAAAGTGGGGTTAAGTGTCTTGCCCAAGGACACAACGACAGCAATCATCAGTGGGAGTCGTGAAGTAAGTCTTATGGTGGGCTTGAACCCACAACCTTCAGGCCCAAAGGCCAATGCTCTACCAACTGAGCTACTGTCGCCCCACTCTCCATATAACAATAAATAAACTTGGTCAGATTTTCAGGTCATAATGTTTTCTTTCTCTCTTATATCTCTTATATCACACTGGTGCAAACAACTTAATACTAATATCCAACATCTGGTCCATCCACATTCAGGGGCTTCTGATTCTTTTATTGTGAAACGTCGCTCGGCTCTTCCCGCTCTGCGTCACCGTGGACTTGACTGCGCGCATAACGGATGTGTGTTGTGGCTCCACGGCACCGCCCTCTTCCACGGGGGAGGAGCAGAGCGACCTGGGTTTAAGGACAGCGGGAGGACTGAGGCTGTGAACCCGGTGACCCGAGCTCGTTCCCCCGGACTGTTTCAGTGAGGAGCACCGCTGTTTGGCTGCGCTCCACGGGCCTTTACCTTAACAACAGCACATTACGCACGTTACGCACATTACGCACAGGTTCCAGAGAAGCAGGTTGACTTTTCAAGTGAAGCAACGAAAAAAAGCTTACATAATAAAGTGAGAATGAGTGGAAGGAAAGAGTTTGGAGTAGTTTTATGACAGTATAGTAGTAGTAGTAGTAGTAGTAGTAGTAGTAGTAATTGTAGTACTGCCTTTATGCCAAACTTTTATATTATTTATGAATACAGCATAACATAAAACTAACATATACTAACGATACAGAAGCACACCTCGAACAGAAAGGGCACACTTTAGTCTAGCCCTAATTAATTAACAACTAATTAATGTAAAGGGGAATCCGAGCGAGAATGAGCGGAATTTGAGTGGGTTATTTATTATTTTTATGTTTTTACTCTTATGTAACTTAAACTTAACTTCCTGTTTCTTGCCATGTTTATGTTTACAGTATGTAACGAACGAAAACGATTTAAAAGCCTTGCAGAGCTTTTCCTGGACTCCATTTTTCACAGATCACAAAGATAAGAGAAAGATATACACAAAATGTAATGTATTGGTGATGTGTGTGTGTGTGTTTGTGTTTCTTGTGTGTGTGTGTGTTTCTTGTGTGCGTGTGTGTTTCTTGTGTGTGTGTGTTTTGTGTGTGTGTGTGTCCTTGCCTCCATATGTGTGTAATCAGCACATATAAACACAACCTTTCCGTGTCTTTCCAACACATTATTTATTGTTCTTTGCCTCATTCCAAAACAAAACCTGCAAAGATCGTTACCATGTAGGACACACTTTAGGGTCTCTCTCTCTGGTCCCTCTCTCGGGTCTCTCTCTGGTCTCTCTCTCGTCTCTCTCTCTTTCTCTCTGCTCTTTCTCTAGTCCCTCTCTCTGTTCTCTTTCTGTATGGTCTCTCTCTCCGGCCTCTCTCTCTCTGTTCTCTTTCTCTCTCTGGTCTCTCTCTTTTCTCTTTCTCTCTCTCTCTGGTCTATCTCTCTGTTCTCTTTCTCTCTCTGGCCTCTCTCTCTGTTCTTTCTCTCTCTGATCTCTCTCTCTCTGTTCTCTCTCTCTCTGGTCTCTCTCTCTCTGCAGCACATCGTAAACATATAGAACCTCCATACAAAAAATCTGGAGCGAGAAACCTACATCCTTTTTGATCTTTCTTTAATACACTTTAGCGTTTGCGTCGGAGGATTAAAAAACGTGTGAGCCGCAGCCGCCGCTAACACAAAACAAAATGTAGGACACACAATCAGCTTAAATACCATAAATGCAAAACCAGCTCTCTCTATAAGCCCCGACGTCGGCATAACGTCTGTGCGCGGCTGTCGGCTTAAATCACCCTGGAGCACACGCTGAAAATCCTGCAGGTGTGGTTTGAAACGCTCGACACATGACACGGAATTTAGGCAGAAATGTCATTTACGAGATTATCTGTTGTTACGACTTCAGCTGTGGTCTGTTCATTGCTATTCACCCGCTGTTCCTTTGTGTGTGTCATGATGATGGGGTCCCTGAAGCCGGTCTTGGAGCTCAGAGTTCTACGTTTTCGTTAATGTCGCACATTGAAGCTGACAAGGACAGAGAAGACGTCCCAAAGCGTCAGTGCAAAAACAGTAAAGTGCAACAGTTTTTATAAAGTGCCAGATTTCATGACGGTCAACTAAGAGCAGAGCATCTTGATCCGTGAAGCTCTTTGAAAATAATGTAATTCCACGTGAACGCACATCCCAAATGTTTAATACTAAAGATAGTTCACCTCAAACATCTTTTGAAATCTTTGTTCATAAAGTATAAAGATGATGACATCACAATATGCAAATTCGACGACAAATCAACTTCCAGCCCACATTTTGTTTCATAGTGAACATATTTCTCATTCACAAAATGCCCTTTTGTTTTTTTTTTAAACCACTTTCAAGTTTTAGCTTTTGGAAATTTTGATTTTCTAGAAAAAACTTGACGTTTCTGGACAGTGGTCATTCTGTTTCCTATGGACCAATGGCTCCAATGTGTTTGTCATTACTGTATCTCCTGTGTTCCAACCGACGACTGCTTGTTGTGGAATTTATGATTCTTGCTTTTATTCTTAACTTCATGAGGCTTTACATTTCATGTCATTTACCAACACTAGAATTGAATACTACAGATATTCTGGATGATTAGTTTATGTTTCAATCCAGTTTCACTTTAGAACAATGCAAACAGTGAATGTTTCAATTTAAAACAAAGAACAGAGACACGTGTAAATAAAACTGTAATAAAATATAAAAACGACATTGGTCATATGCACAGCTACGGTCAGTATTTATGATCCATATTTTATAGTTTTTCTGAACATATGTTACCTTCCAGAGCTCCGTGACTGTCCGGCCCGAGAGTTCTTCCTCAGGGACTCTTGGAGCTTTTCCAAAACAAAGAAGTACAGACTCTGGGACAAGCTTCTGTTGTTCAAACTCCTGTGGACGTTGGTTCATCCGACCGTTCTGAACAACGACCATTTTATTACCTTATGACCCAACTGAGGAGCACAGGGACTGGTCTCCTGCTGGGACTTTGAGGAGCACAGGGACTGGTCTCCTGCTGGTCCCAGAGTCTGGACTAAACATGGAGAGGCAGCCTTTCATAATCAACAATAAGGTTTTGTTGTTTGTTTTTAAAGCGTTAAACGGACTGGCCCCTCAGTACGTCACAGACCTCATTGAAGTCTACGCCCCAACGTGCGCTCTGAGGTCTGAGGGCCAGCTCCAGCTCGTGGTTCCTAAGACGAAACGTAAAACTCGAGGGGACAGAGCGTTCTCCGTCATCGGCCCTAAGCTGTGGAACGCTCTGCCCCTCCACGTCCGAACAGCCACAACATTGGAGTGTTTTAAATCTCGTCTTAAAACCCACTTCTCTAGCTTTTAACACCGCGTGAGTTGTGTGGTCCCTGTGTCTTTTTAATTTTTGTTTTGTGTTTTATGATTTTTATTGATTTTATAAATTGACTATTTATTTATTTATTTTTTATTCTATTTTTTGTGTACTTTTTTGTGCAGCACTTTGGAACTGTTCTGTTGTTTAAATGTGCTATAGAAATAAAGTGGATTGGATTGGATTGGATAATCATACAGCTAAAACCTTAATGTGAGTCAGGACTCTGGTCTCTTTCTGGTCTCTCTCTGGTCCCTCTCTGGTCCCTCTCTGGTCTCTCTCTGGTCCCTCTCTGGTCCCTCTCTGGTCTCTCGCTGGTCTCTCTCTGGTCTCTCTCTGGTCTCTCTCTGGTCTCTCTCTGGTCTCTCTCTGGTCTCTCTCTGGTCTCTCTCTGGTCTCTCTCTGGTCTCTCTCTGGTCTCTCTCTGGTCTCTCTCTGGTCTCTCTCTAGTCTCTCTCTAGTCTCTCTCTAGTCTCTCTCTAGTCTCTCTCTAGTCTCTCTCTAGTCTCTCTCTAGTCTCTCTCTAGTCTCTCTAGTCTCTCTCTAGTCTCTCTCTGGTCTCTCTCTAGTCTCTCTCTAGTCTCTCTCTAGTCTCTCTCTAGTCTCTCTCTCTAGTCTCTCTCTGGTCTCTCTAGTCTCTCTCTGGTCTCGCTTTGGTGTCTCTCTCTCTGCTCTCTCTCTCTTTAAAACAATATTATCCAATGGGTCAAAGCAAAATGATCTTGTTTTAAAAAGATACAAGAAATGTCTTGCTTGGAATGAGAAAATAAAGCAACAGTTCTTGTAATAAGACGGTAAATGGCTTTGTCCCGTCGGAGAATATCATTTTCAGTTCTCAAATTAATATAAAAACCACTCAATCCAAGCAATTACCTCATATTTTATCTTTTTTATGCAGAATATGTGTTTGTTGTTATTCTATTTCCGGTGTAGAGTCCTGGGAGTGGCCTGCTGCTGTGATTGAGGCCTGCACAAAGTAAATGTAGTGCTTTGACCTCACATCAGTAGGAGCCTGTTGACTGCTGTTGTGTTCTTTAAGACTTGTTTTTGTTCCCACAGTGTCCTGACCTCACTTTCCTGTTTACACACGACACAGCCCTATATCTCAGCAGTCTATGGCGTCCACGCTCCGGGGTCGGATTGCAAACAGGTGCTACGCTAACACGCTAAAGCTCTGCCCTTGAATGACTTTAATGTTTATGTCAATCCTCAAGAAATATCCATGGATGTATTAAAGTTATGTTCATAGGGTCGGAATTAATGCGGTTTTTACTTACTGGTCCCTCTCTGCGCTCTCTCTCTGGTCTCTCTCTCTCTGGTCTGTGGCGGCATGGTGTCTGAGTGGGTAGCACTCTCGCCTCTCAGCAAGAAGCTCCTGGGTTCGAATCCCGGTTGGAATAGAGTCTTTCTGAGTGGAGTTTGCATGCTCTCCCCGTGCTTGCATAGCTTTCCTCCGGGTACTCCGGAGCACTAAAAACATGCACACTAGGTTAAATCCTCCAGCTCCGGTTCTGACCAAGCCGAGCATCAACATCTGGAGACGTGCGCTGTTACTACGGCGACCACTGCTCCTGATGTAAGCCTTAGTGGCATCAGGATGGGTCAAATGCAGAGGAGGAATTGCCCTACGGGGATTAATAAAGTTTATCTTTATTTCTCTGGTCTCTTTTTGTCTGGTGGCTTTCTGGTGTCGCTCTTGGATCCCTTTCTCAGGTCTCTCTCTGGTCTATTTCTCTGGTCTCTCGCTCTCTGGTCTCTCTCTTGCCCCTCTCTCTGGTATTTCTCTCGGATCTCACTGGCCCCTCTCTGGTCTCTCTCTCTCTGGTCTCTCTCTCAGATCTCACTGGCCCCTCTCTGGTCTCTCTCTCTCTGGTCTCTCTCAGATCTCACTGGCCCCTCTCTGGTCTCTCTCAGATCTCACTGGCCCCTCTCTGGTCTCTCTCTCTCTGGTCTCTCTCTCAGATCTCACTGGCCCCTCTCTGGTCTCTCTCTCTCTGGTCTCTCTCTCAGATCTCACTGGCCCCTCTCTGGTCTCTCTCTCTCTGGTCTCTCTCAGATCTCACTGGCCCCTCTCTGGTCTCTCTCAGATCTCACTGGCCCCTCTCTGGTCTCTCTCTCTCTGGTCTCTCTCTCAGATCTCACTGGCCCCTCTCTGGTCTCTCTCTCAGATCTCACTGGCCCCTCTCTGGTCTCTCTCTCAGATCTCACTGGCCCCTCTCTGGTCTCTCTCTCAGATCTCACTGGCCCCTCTCTGGTCTCTCTCTCTCTGGTCTCTCTCTGAGATCTCACTGGCCCCTCTCTGGTCTCTCTCTCTCTGGTCTTTCTCTCTCTGGTGTATCTCTCTTTGTCTCATAAAAATACAGATCTAGTTTCAGCATGTGGGACATGTTTACTTGTATACCAGTCTGTTCAAGGCTGTTCATCGCTATTCACCCGCTGTCCCATTGTCTGTTTCATGGTGTGATGATTTAATTTAATAGAGTTAAAGTTGAAACAACCTCAAGCCTGTTTCAGATAATTACAAACACAATTAAAAGGTCAAAAATGTATGTGTATTGTTGTGATAATAAAATGCAGACGCTGATACAAAAGAACACAGTGAATAACGTAAAATCACCTTCATCTATTCTCGATTATTAGTCATTTTTTTAACTCATATTTAGATAAATCATGTGTTTTTTATTAACCATATACAATTTTTATATAATTAATGTGTAATGAGGTCAGGTCATTGAAAGTCCTTCTTGAACCATGAACCCAGACATCACACAAAAGCAAAAGTCAGAACGTTTAAATGTCGAGCTGCAAAAACTCCGTTTTTGGAAGTGTCTTTCAGAGAAAATGTGGACATGTTCCTTTATCTTAAAAACAGGAAGGTCCCGAGACTAGGACCAAGACCAGGATCTGGACTTCTAAATATGGGAGGCAAAGATGACGCCTCCAGACGCTCCGCTCCTCCTCTCGCACATTTGATATATTTAACTGAATAGTGTCTGTCTGAACAGGGACAGTTATAGCCGGGTCTTATCATACTATCGTACTAATTTCATTTCGTACTAAGGTCTGGATTTGCACCATTGAGCTCCGCTAACAGGTGGGAGGGGTTGACTCCTTTTGCAGATTGAAACGATTGGATCTGAGTTTACAGTGACGTATGTAATGTGCCTGAGTGAGTTAGCTTTAGCATTTAGCCTAGCTTTAGCCATCTCCTTAGCTACAAACGGAGCCCGTGGGGAGTAGAGCCATCTTTGCAGCAATGACATTTACTAAACATTCCTATTGCTACGGCTTCAATTTCTGGATAGAACCACAACAGATTACTTTACGATCGTATTCTCCGCCAAACTACAACCAACAAATTTGGCACAAACTCTTGACGTCGCCGACATTTACCTACAACACCCGGCTTCCGCTCAGTTGAATCCCCGGATTCAACCGAGGAAACCGCAGCCACTGGGATCAGACCCAGACGTACATGTAGGAAATGATAATTGACCGGAGTTTACGGATTGGCTAAAACCAGGCTAGGACAGTTAGAAAAATAGAACGGAGTCGCTGCGGCCGTAAAACAATAGAGTTGATAGGTTTGGCCTTTCGTTTCCATGGAGACGGTGTTTCAGGTGAAAACGTTGGACATGCGCAGTCGTCGAGAACAAACGTAAACAACAATGGCGGCGGGTACGCTAACTAGCTACGTCCAAAAAGCTCTAGTTTCAGCTTCCATTCCCGCAGCTGCTGTTAAATGCAGAACGATGTTGGTTCTTCTACGTCTTTGCGGCGTCTGAGGAGGATTTTGTTGAGGACATGCATGAGTCGTGTTGTAAGGTTTCACTGCCCCCTACTGGCCGAACGCTAGAACTACATTGTTTTCAGTCGTGGTGTAGACTCCGTGCACTTGAATAAGGTCTGGCCTAAGAGTCTTGTATTCATATTTAATTGTAATGGGAATTAAAAGCATGTCTTTTAATTTTTCACGGTAAGAATACAAAGTAAATTCCATCCATCCATTTTCTACCCTTTAATCCATTTCTGGGTCAGGGGGGTGGCAATCAGAGATGCCACCCAAGTCTCATAGCACCAGCCCCTCACTGACCCTCTGCAGGTGGTGAGTCCACAGGAGGACGGCTGCTCTCTGAGTGTGAGCATAGCCTTGATCTTTCAGTGGGAGCTTTTTGGGCAAAGTGGGGTTAAGTGTCTTGCCCAAGGACACAACGACAGCAGTCATCAGTGAGAGTTGGTGGAGAAGGTGCAGAGGTGGGAATTGAACCCACGACCTTCTGGGCTTAAGGCCAATGCTCTACCAACTGAGCTACTGTCGCCCCACAAAGTAAATTAAAAGTAAAAATGTATGTGTACGAATGGCCAACATACGTAGTGTACTGTCCCTTTAAGAACCTCTTCTATACAGTGTGGTAAAAGGGTTAGTGCTTTTGCTCAAACATATACGTACAGTGAGGAATGACAAACACAGAAATCGCGCTTCTCGGAGCTGGGACCGTGTTTCTTTAACCCGACATTCAAACATCTCTTTACAGGAATGAATGTAACGTCAACACGGAGAGAACTTTTCATATGGTTTTATTGCATGTTCTTGTACACACAGAGCCACTGGCAAACAGGGTTCAGTTCACAACACAATAATGCCACTCACATACAGCTCCATGGACAAAGTAGGGACACAGCATTCGGAAAATCCAATGTTTTTGTACAGAAATGTAGTTATAACATTAAAAAACAAGCATTGAAATTGGCGCAGCCCGCACAGCATTCACACCCCTGTCGTCCATAGTGTATTTTTGTTGTCGTTTTTGTTCTGAATGATTAGTTATTTATTGTACAACAGAATAAAAAAAGAAAAACATTTATATATACACAATTTGAAGAGGTTTTTACCTTTTCTTTTAGTTTATTTTTACAGAATTTTAAATGGTTCAATTCAATTTACAGTCAGAACTCACTTAAACATCAGATAAAATGACAGATTTCTTATATAACGGGTGTCAATTATAATCAAGTTTCTTTCTTAATTTTTATGGTAACTCAGACATGAAAAGCTTATATATCATACAGTATATTTTCCACTTTACAGCAGGAACGGAACGGGACATTTAAGCACGTTTTTATTTTTGCATTTAAACATTTTTCCGGACATTTTGAACTGTTTTGATTCTCTCTTGGTGAAGTCCTCCGAGACGACTGCTGCTGTGATTTAAGACTATAAAAAAACAAATCTAATTGAATTGAATTGAGAGGATCTTGTCAGCTGTTTCTTATATTGTTTTACCAATTATTATACCAATAAAAAATATTGGTATAATAATTGAGGGAATTGAGGTCTTTGAGAAGAATAATACAATGGGAAATACTCATGTAAAAAGCTGCTATATTTATAATCTTGTCTTGTTTTTATGGAATTGTTTTAAGATTCTATTGAAAAAAAGCAGAAGTGAATCAAAAACCACTCAATAAATCATTTGTTTTAAAGACAGCAGATAGAAAGCAGTGGACAAAGAGCGAATGATAAAAGACCTAATATACATACTGCTTTCTGATTGGCCAGATACCGGAAATTGCTGATTGCGTTCTTCTTGCAAACATGTGCCAATACTTACCATAGCAATAGCATCATATGGCCTCACTTTAATTTACCATGAAACGTCAAATAATTATCGTTTAGTTCAAAAGGAAATCGACAACCGTTCAGCTCAAACGCTCAAATCTGAAAAAAAATGTGTGTTGACTCGGAAAACATTTTTAGACTGGTGCTGCCATGGTGATTCATTAAAAACACAGCCCAAAATCAAGTACAAAAGGTGCCAAGAATATTAATTAGATGCAACAAATAAGCAGAAGCGGAGGTAGAAGCGCGGACAACAGGATAAAATAAGTAAGGTGAACATTTGAGAGACAAAATTTTTCATCTTGGAATGGATAGAGATATATCCATATAGATAGATAGTTTACTGAACCCCATAGGAGAAATTCAGGTGTGTATGCAAACATGTGACAGATAGAGAGACCTGTAGAATTTTTGTAGATTAATTCATAAAGAGAAATTCAAAAGGAAAAATTATATAGAAATTTAAATTATAAGATAGACATATGGTTGTAGGTATAGAGTTCACTGTATGCCCATAGGGAAAGCTGTTTATGCCCATTTGAGGCTAGCTTAGCCATAAAACGGACCCACTACAAATGCTAAAATCCAGCATTTTAATATTCAATTTAATTTTTGTATATATATTCTAATTGAGTAACATTCTAACACGTGATTATTTGTAGCCAGCGTCTTTCTACATACACTACCAACTTTTACAATTGTTGAGAGGGCAATTTTTTTCCACTTTGGTTTTACAGTCAAGTTTTTATACCAGATTCTGACTTGAAATTAATCCAAAAAGGTCATTAGTATCTTGTATTACGAGTACAAAGATTCACTAAAGTACAATTTTGGCAGCACGACCTGTAATCGGCCTCATTCTTAGCCACGCAACTGAATTCTTACAAGAATAAAACTCTTTCCGACACGGCTATTTGGTTGCATTAAACGGAAGGCTGCCCTGCATTGAAATAACCAGTGCTAAGACAACCACCCAGAGAGAACAGTAGGCCTAAAGATGTTTCGGCGACACGCGTCAGTAGCTAGCTTTTTACTTTATTTTCCATCTTTGGTTTACACGTAATTATATGGAGCGAGACTATTCACATTCACGGTTAAAAGAAAGTAAATGTTTGCCACTACCACGACTAAGGGGAGCAGGAGGAGACGATACAACGCAATTTGGTCTTTCTAAAAAGTAGCTGTATATTGATTTAATATTTATTTTTGGCTGAAGCAAAGTGGTTTGAGAGGACAGTAAAGGATAGAGTGAGGGGAGGAAGGCGGGAGGGTTTCAGGGGCTGGGATAAAGACAGGGTTCGTACATATTTTAGGTTGATTTTCTACTTTTTCCGTAGCCTTTCCGACACCCAATTTATTTCACGATAGAGTTGGGATTTATTTAATTGCGTACACTGAAAGCCATTTGTATTCTTCCCTTGTTTCATTCCTACTTGATCAGGAAGAGAACCAGGAATTTCTATAAAAGAGAATAGCTCAAAATGATTGCTTGTATGCAAAGGGGTACCACAAGGTTCTATCCTAGGACCTGTGCTCTTTGCCTTCGTTATGCGTTTTAGCTTCTTGTTTCACGAATCATTTTGAGGAAACTTTTCAAATGATTTATTTATTTTACGATCCTAATTTTTCATCACTTTCAAACCCATATTTATAAGCCCTTTGGAAAGAGCTCACAATATTGGGTAAAAAACGATACTGCTGTTTCTAGCAAGTGGTGAATGTCCATGAATTATTTCAAGAGTCTCTAATAAAACGATCATTGTGGGCCAGAGCAACAATAATAGGTTAATGTTAATGAAATAATCTAGATTAATTCATTTCTTGTTTCGACCGCAATTATATTTTATCTAAGTTTAACCAAGATAAAACCAGCATGGAGGGACACAACGGAACAATTCTAGCTTTAAAAACAAGACATCTTCACCAATCCGATTTTTAATTGACATTTCTCAGCCCATGCATATGTTGGGGTCTGTTTATAGAGCTGTTACCAATTAATTAATGTTTAAAATAGTTGTAAATTATAAGAAAAACTAGCCTTAGATGCACTCGCGCACTTTTAAAACCTATTTTTGTCATTACTTATTTTCCAAGTGCATGGGACTTATCTATTTTGAGATTTTCTGGCGGTTTTCCGTGTCTGTACGAACCCTGAAAAGGAGAGAAAAGGGTTGTTTTTTTAGTGGCGGTAGTGGCCGGTAGTCAAGACTCCACGTTCTTTAAAGCATTGGTGCAAAGGAGGAATGTAGAAGTACGCGGTGAGTTTGAGAGTGTTTTGAAGGTAGAAGGGTAAATGTTTCGTTGTAAAGGTTTATGAGGCGAGGTAACTGTGACGCACGTGAGCACAAAACATCTGCTTTCAAATACATTCAAGGCTTTCAAGATATATGCACAATGGTCGACACTGGGATATTTTGAATCAGAGGTAACATGAAAGTGCAGTAGTGGAGAGAGCGCTCAAAAAGTTCAGTTGCAAGGCTCAAAATGTAGTCGATTAACATTAAAAAATACTGACGCCAACATTTAAGTTAACCCAATTTCAATGCAGGCAAGATTAAGTTTGAAGTCTGCTCTGAATTTGATAATTATAGGGAAAGGAAAGGGCCAGATTCAATCCAGAAAAGTTAAAAAGGGAAGCTAAAAATGCAAAACATACATGCTTTAATTTGGCTACAACTCTGGATCGAATTTGTGGCTCTGTCAAAAAGATTAGAGTAGACAGCACAAGAGCCAAAAAAGGAAACAAAACCAGGTCTAAAATGACGTAAAGTTGTTATGTAAAAGAACTCCTGTGCTTATTAAAATGAAGGAGACATGGATGGGCTGCAGTGGGCAAAAATACTTTTAAATTTGAGCCTAAAAACAGGCGGAAGACAGGTCTAAAAGGGGTAAAGAAGAACAAGTGGATAAAAATGAAATGACTGAAACCAAAGGGAAAGAATGAGTCTAAATTGGGGCTAGAATTATTTAATTTTGTTACTTTGAAAACTTTGGTGACGCAATAAAGAAAAACTCTCAGTCCCGATCCAAAACCAGCTAAAAATAGGTCACTTTACTGTAAGTACTTTGTGCATACTATAAAATAAACCAAATATGTATTCTGCGGCCGAAAGTGAACTGAAGACAAGAGCAGTTCTAAACTAAGTCTAAACCAGGTCTACCTAAGGTCTAAACCGAGTCTAGACCCGGTATAAAGCAGGTCTGAACTCTGACTAAACCGAGTCTAAACCAGGTATAAACTCTGACTAAACAGAGTCTAAACCAGGTCTTAACCGGGTTCACCATAAGTCTATAGGACTAAACCAGGTCTACCCCAGGTTCTAAACAAGATCAAACCCCAGTCCAGACCAGATCTATCACAAGTTTAAATTTTAAACTAAACCAGCTTTAAATGAGGTCTACACCAGGTCTGAACTATGTCTACCACGAGTCTAAACCAAGACTAAACCAAGACTAAACCAGGACAAAACCAGGTCCAAAACCCAGCCCACAAAGCTGTTGTTATAATCCTCCGCTTCTGTACAAACTGTAAAATTGCGTGGACGGCTGCGGTTACAGAGTACAGTGCATACAGTGGAAACGGGGGCGTGTGATTGGTCCAGATTTCATCAAAAAGGGGTCGAGTGGGGGGGGGGGAAAGGGCGATGAATTGGGCATGAGATCACCATGGCAACAAGGACCTCCGCATGCGAACAATGTGGGAGAGCGTTTGAGCTCTGAAGTGCAGGGTAGCACTCCGGCTCTTGTGTACAGTGAGTTTTTTTCTCCTCATTTTTTTAGCCAGAGTGGAGAGGATTTTTTTTCGGAGCTGTCTTTGTAACACGAACATTATGAGGCGATATTGGGAGGAAATTAACTTCACCTGTGACAGAAGCGGCAAGACAAGAGATTGGGTAAAGTTGGAGAAGATTAGGCTGAGAGTCTGCTCTGAATTTGCTAATTACAGGGGTATGAACGGGCCAGATTTAATACAGAAAAGTAAAAAAGGGGAGGCTAAAATGCAAAACATACACGCTTTATTTTGGATCAAACGCTGGGTTGAATTTACGTTTTTCTTCCTCCCGAATAGATTAAAGTGGGATGGATACGATAGCAGTGACAAGACAAGAGTTCATGGCTACAATTGAGAGATTTGTTTGACTTTTGAAATAGTAAATAAATATATTTGGAGATGGGATTGCGGTATTTAACATAAGTGCATTAAAAGACAACTAAATTGGTATTCTGCTTCTGAAATTGAATTGAAGAGGAAAGCAGGGCAAAACTATGTCTGAACCAAGTGTAAACCAAGTCTAAACCAGGTCTGAACTGGATTCTGATTCTACACGGGATGAAGGTATTCAATATGGTGGCAAGTGACTACTGATATTATTGTGCATTGTCCCCATTAAATAAACAAATAAATACAATCTGGAGTCAAAAATGCATTAAGAAATGATGCTAAAGTTACTAAAATTACAGTTTTTACAACAAGGGACAAACTCAGGACTGCTCTAGGACAGCAACAAGCCAGGTCTGTATACTCATGGCAATATATATGTATTTTATAGTGGTATTCATTCATGTTAATTCTCCCAATCAAAAAATAAAAAATAAATCTGAAATTTTACGACAAAATTAGGCTAAAGTTACTCAAATTAACTACAGTTCTACGAATAACAAAGGACTGCTCTAGGACAGCATTAAGCCAGATCTGGTATACTCATGGACTAACAGCAGGTCTTGACCATGTTGAGGCGTGTGAAGATTTGATAGGACTATCAAATCTGTGGGGCGTTTGATCATCTCTTTACACAACTTACAGCACAAGCATCGACAACTATACAACAACTGGAGCCGGAAATAAATAACATTTTACAAGTTCCCTGACGGTGAATTAAATATGTAAACAAATGGACATGACACTATACAAGCACATTGCGAAGGAAAGGGAGACATGGCATAGACTGGGGAAAGCCTACGGACGCCATTTTGATTGATTAACAATAATTTCTTACACTTATTTACAATTGAATGAGTAAAACCAGGATTTAAACATAACACTGGGTTTTTATCATCTCCACATAAACCCAAGGGCGAACCAAAAGTCGCTTTAAAAATTCAGTGGTTTTGAAATTGACAAGTAAAACAAATTCAAGTAAAAAATGTGATTGGTGATTTCAGAAAATAATAAATAATATGAAAAAAACGTTCGGCAAACCAGAACCAGAGACGGTAGGCACCGGGGGCTGGAATCTGAAAGTGAAAAACAGAAAGAGACACACGAAATTAGTAAGAGAACTGTGTGGTATGTACTGTACAAGGGCTCCACGATATTGGAAATTAGAGCGATATTCGATATGAGTGTTTAGTATTGCGATAACGATATTATTGCGATATTTTTTTCTTTCACCTAAAATTGCAATCTGCATTGAAACGCAAGAGACAAATAACAAAAACATTAATGACATATTGATATAATTTTTTTTTTTTTGTGTTTGTGGAAAAAAAAAAGTTATTATCACTCATATTTTAGATATGGATATCGCACGCACCAATATTGCGATAACGATATTTTTTCCATATATCGTGCAGCCCTATACTGTACCATGTGGAAGTTTTGCAAATAACACTGTGTTTATATTTATTTATAAAACTTGCAAACTAGTAACAGATTTATATGGGCTACTACAGCATGTTATACATAATTTTAAAGCTAATATATCCAAGAAAGCAACTATTTAAGTCATCATACTCTAAACACGGAAACTAGGACAATATTGTTAATCATATTTGATCGGTTTTCAGTAGTTAGTTATCACCACAGTGTGTATACATACACACACACACACACACACAGACACACAGAATGACCTGTGACTAATCAAATATAAAAAAATGAACCTTTATCTTAGCTTAATCATAATATTTAAGAAAAAACTCACTTTGTTTACTCCCAGAAGTAGCGCAGATACCATATCGTTTCATTCTTGAGCTGGGGTCCGAACAGAGGATTGGCCTGAGCCAGAATCGCTATCAACCAACTGCAAAACACACAACACTGTAAGATAAACACAAACCGGAAAAGACACAAGACACACAACACCCCGATCCATTGTTTACTTCCTTTTAGAGAAACCACAACAGCTGCGAAACATACAGGACGTGGTTGAATGATAAGTGATAACTGTATGTGTGCTGATTCTGGACTAGCGTCTCCCTCTAGTGGGCGACTTACACTACTACAAGTACAAAAAAAAACGTATTCAGCCAGAAAAAAAGACAGGCTACTACTATTGCTATTAACTACTTATGTACAACTACTACTCAAATAAAATATAATAAACACTTGAGTAGTAGTAGAAGTAGTTTTTTTTTTTTTTTTTTTCAAACATGCAACAATCAACAATCAAAATAACACACAACATAAACAAGACCAAGATACAAGATAAACATAAATATATGGTTTGGAAAGGGGTTGGACGAGGCAAAAGCTTATTTTAGTTGTTGGCCGGGATCACACTAGTTAACCAAAAAATACTGTGGTCATGATACACTACAGTTTTCATAGGAGAAAAACGCCTTTACACAAATCCATCCATAGAATTCCTGCATGAACTCTACTGCCCATGAACACAGATATTTTCATTATTGTTATTACTATTATAATAATTATTATTATTATGTATTTATTCATTGCAAACATGTACAAGATAAACCAACAATTATTATCTGCGCTGGCTCCGGTGGTTCAGAGAATTTACTTTAAAGCAGCAGTTTGTTACAAGTCTCTCCATGGCCTCGCAGCAAAGTACATCTGTGACATGTTAGTGGCATAGGAACCAAAGGGGACTCAGAGGAGCACAGGGACTGGCCTCCTGGTGGGACTCAGAGTGGCACAGGGACTGGTCATCCGCTGGGACTCTGAGGAGCACAGGGACTGGCCTCCCGTTGGGACTCTGAGGAGCACAGGGACTGGTCTCCTGCTGGGACTCTGAGGAGCACAGGGACTGGTCTCCTGCTGGGACTCTGAGTCAAAACTAAACATGAGGAGGAGGCAATATTTGAATAGTTTTTTTCTCCATCCATCCATCTTCCGCTTCATCCGTTGCCGGGTTGGGGGGGCAGCAGTCTAAGCAGAGACGCCCAGACTTCCCTATCCACACACACTGAAGGTGCGTTCAGACCAAACCCGTTTTCTGCGGCAAAATCGCGTCTGACGCGCGTCTCGGGATGCTTGTGACAAATTGTGGCAGACGCTGTCACAAAGCATCTTGGAGGCGCGTCACACGCGTCCAGGACACTAGAGGGCAGCGTTCTGGAGGCGCGTCAAGGAAGAGCGTTTTGAGGCAGGTCTGCTCTGTTGCCAACACAACTCGGAGAGGGAAGGATAAGGGAGCCAGGATTAAGGTAAAAAGTGTAAAATACGCTTTAATTAGGAGATAAAAGTTACTTCTAATAACATTTTAGGCGAGAAATACCCCCCTCTATTGTCATATCGGAGGTCTGTTTGGGGATCAAATAGAACATTGTCGGACTTTTCTCCAGTGCAGAGAGCGGGGGTCGGCCAGTGCTCAAGCCGAGAAAGAGCGTCTCAATGCGGGGACACATCAATGGAGCTCTCACAATCTTAATTCTGAAAATCCGAGGCTTTTGTTACGGACTTTCTCTGTTATAACAATTATATTGGCAGTAATCATTTGTTTTTACAAAGTCATATTGCATGTAAACAATGCACTCATAGGCGATAAATGATATATGATTGATTTATTGATTTATTTGCACAAACGAGGGCCTCGTTTGTGCATCACTTCCATAAATGAAATAACGTGTGTTTTCTGATGAGAAAGGAATATCCATGGATCTATAATAA
Source organism: Knipowitschia caucasica (assembly GCA_964034765.1). Classification (NCBI taxonomy): domain Eukaryota; kingdom Metazoa; phylum Chordata; class Actinopteri; order Gobiiformes; family Gobiidae; genus Knipowitschia; species Knipowitschia caucasica. Next base: position 45,638,814 of record OZ035825.1, read on the forward strand.
TAATAATAACCACATCCATGGATCTGTATTATAACGAACATCAGTAAAAAGGACACAGGAAAGGCCTAGAACTGCTCTTTTTGAGGTCTTGAAAAGCAACAGACGGTTACTGATCAGATTAGAGTTGAATGTATTCCATTAGAACTTTAAGTACTGCTGACAAATATGTACCTGTGTAAATAATACCTTATTTTTCATGACTCTACACTTCAGACACAAAAAACGAAATAATAATAACACCAACAAGTTTTATTTTTTATTTCCAGGTTCTCTATGAAGGTGTCAGAGGCAGACGCCCAGGACTCTGCTGTTGCTCCTCCTGCTCCTCCTGCTGCTCCTCGTCTTCAGAGATGCAGATCCCACTGTTCTAACTATTCATGACTGATGATTAAATAAAACATGAAAATATGTTTGTTGTAGTTCATATTGTTAATCTGCAGTGAAGCAGGAAGTGATGGAGGTGAAGCTGGAGAAACAATGCCGTGTGATTTTGTTGCTGTCAGAGAAAGTCTGAGTTCCATTTCACCAAAAGTCTCTGAAAATGAACACAAACATCATGTTAAAACATGGACACATAAAAATAAAATACAGAAATCCTTCCTGTATTTAATATTAGAGGCACACAGCAGGAGAAACAGACACTGAGGAGAAACAGACACTGAGGAGGAACAGACATTGAGGGGTAACAGAAGAATAATATATTGGAAATATACACACAAATAAAACTTAGGAGCGTGGCTAACCACTTTAAACCTTTTGGAAGTGAGACTGTCATCTGCAAATGTCCTTTATTAATGACAAAAGAAACATCTGTATAATGTGCTTGTATTTCATCATTATATTTATCAGACTATTGTATGAAAAGTGCTTCATAATAAGCCATATATATATATATATACAGTAAATGTTAATAATTATACAGTATTCCCAGTCTTAGTATGGGATTATAAATTATATACACAATCTATTTTATATGAATACAGATAACAGTGTTAGCATACTACATGTTAGAATACTACAGCTGCTGTCTCCATGGACAGCTTTAATATGTAATCTGTGGGTTTGTTTCTCCCTAAAGATGACATTACAGATTTTGCGCGGGGAAGTATTAGCGATTGTGAAAAGTTTAAATAACTTACCAGAGACTCACTCCTCACTAGCCCTCCTCCATGTCACGGTGGTTATAGTCTGCAGGGCTCATGGGCTAACCACACAGCTTGTCCTCCATAGCTGTTGTGTTGTCGTCCCCCTCGGTCCTGCCGTGAAATGCGTTACACGTCACGGTTGGAGGAGGCTCCTGATTGGTAGACGCTCGCGTCTTCTCCCGAAAAGTTCAACATTGTTCAACTCGAGCGTCGGCCGCACGCGCGTCAAAACGCTCAAAATCTCAAAATCTCAAAAGCGCCAAACGCTCAAAGACGCGCTGCTCGGGAGGCGTGTGACGCGCCGTGTGATCTCTTGACGCTCCTAGACGCGCGTCCCCCATGTTATGTCAATGTAAACCCGACGCTTTGGACGCTCAAGACGCGTTTGGTCTGAACGCACCTTTACTCCAGCTGACAGACATAGTCCTTCCGCTGTTGGTTGTTGATGTGAAACACTTAGACATTTCGTATGCACTGTGCTATAGAAATACATTTTGATAGAAAAATAGAATAAAATGTTAAAATGAAAAAAAAAAATCTGGTTGCGTGGATTGAAAGGGTTTGGAAGAAGCAAAAAGCGTCATCATCCCATTCCCCTTCAGTGCCGCTAAATACCATAATCAAATGTTTTGTCTTTCATAAATAACTTCCCTTACAGCTTCACATGAAAAGGTTTGTTTGACTTTTGGAAGAAAAGGATTGATACAACATATGTTTTGTCTTAATTGGTTAATAACTTCAGTCTGTAACGAGAACAGAGAACACTGGACAAAGCCAGGACATCAAAGCACAGATGTAAACAAATAAATACTACTCACAATAAATAGCAGCAGACGGCCGTGAGGATCAGACTGGTCACAATCACTCTGTGAACGAGAACAATACCACTATTATAACGTATCAGCTTAAGTGGTGTCAGCTGTAACCATGACAACAGAGAGACAAAAAGCAAAAACACATGTGCAGATGCAATCTTTTATGGATATTTATCAGCATTTATGGACCAATGACTCGGTGTGGATTTTAATCACTGCATTTACTGTGTTTGAACTGTTTGATTTTCTGATCTGTGTTTCCAAACACAGATCATATCCTCTGGCAAATCCTCCCCCCCGGACTGCCACCTTAACATGGTGGGGGAGTTTAGTACTCGGATGATCCTGGGAGCTATGTTGTCTGGGGCTTTATGCCCCTGGTAGGGTCTCCCATGGCAGACAGGTCTTAGGTGACGAGTCAGACGAAGCACAGTGCAAAGCTCACCATGGACAGTATGAAATTGTGAACCGTAACGTCGCCCGGCATGGCTAAGCCGGGGCCCCACCCTGGAGCCAGGCCTGGGGTTGGGGCTCAAATGCGATCGCCTGGTGGCCGGGCCTCAGCTCACGGAGCTCGGCCGGGCTCAGCCCGAAAGGACTTCCTGTGGACCCACCACCCACAGAGGGATACATGGGGGAGAGGTGCAGAGTGGACTGGGCGGCAGTCGAAGGTGGAGACCTCGACAAGCCAGTCCTGACACACAACATCCGGCTGTTGGGAAGAGCCTTGTGGCGGAGGTTGAGAGATACCGACTAGAGATAGTCGGGATCTAAACACAAGTGCAAGACGTTGAATTGTTGTATAATTCTTTCACAAAATTGTACTGAGAAGACTCTTTATGTGAGTAAAATATGAGGAATGTATGAATGTAATTATTTAAATGAATGAATGAGAAATTAAAGAATGACATTAGTAACAAGATTCAAGTATTAATTTGTCATTTGCCTTTGAGAAATATTCTGGAACTCTCATGATTAACGACAGAATAAAATGGGGCTAAGCTATACACAGTGTTACAAAAGTAATGTCATTACTGAAATGTGTTTCGTTTTATTGTAACGCAGTAATGTAAGGCATCAACAAAAAATGACATTTTACTCGGGACAAAGGTCAGTATTGTGTGTTTCATTGTATTTTAACCCAAAATGAAAAGGTGTTTTTTATATATTACTCTACTGTGAGATCAGCAGATGAGAAAAACACCTGTGCCAATAGTATTTGCCCAAAAGTGTTGTTCCTTTCTGGTTGAAGACGGCTGAGGCTGAAGCAGAAACAGGATCTACATCAACAATACTACATTTTACAGATGAACTGATTCTCGTTATTTAGAAATTATTGTAGACAAAGAAGTGGAATATAACAGTTAAATGTACTTTATGTGAGGACCCAAAAACTCTATCAACATCGCCCAACAGCATCATAAGCTACATTTAGTTTGTTTATATATGTATTTGGTGAAAGTAACTTCAAAGTATGCAGTAGTAGTGCATTGCTTAACACTTCAGATAAAGTAATATTGTAGCGTACCATACTTTGAAATAACAGTAACAGGTCATACATAATGAAACATGTTTTGGACTGTTTTTAACTTAGAAACTCACTATCAAACTTTAAGTCAGTCCTCAAAATCCATCTGTTCAAGCTTTCCCGTAAACCCCCTTTTTTTTAAATTATATTCCCCATGTGAAGCATCTTTGTGTGTCAAAAAAAAAGCACAAGTTCTATATATTACTATTATTATTATTATTATTATTATCTTGCCCAACACTTCCTGTATATACGTTTACAGATTTTTTCATCCAAATTTCTGCATGAAAGACAATGTAATTTAAGTAGATATGAGTAGATTAAATGATAGATTTCCTTCTTCTGTTCGACTTGACAGCAGCCTCTGGTCCTGAGCAGATGGATGGAGGATGACGCACAGGCCTCATCCTGACGCACGCACGTTTCCCACAGATTCACGCTAAACGAGCTAACGCAAAAGATACAGATTGTAAATTGTATAGAAATATAATTAACACGTACGATGGGTCTAATATACTTCCACACAGTGATATTTATGCAAGGATACAGACCGACGTGGGCTTGCTAAAAAAAAAAAAAAAAAAAAAAAAAAAAAAAAAGGAAAAATGGTTGAATTATTTGCACCTACCCCCTGTTGGGTCCTTTAGGCACCAGGAACGGGGCCACGATACCGACCAGGCCCCATAACGTGGTGAAGCAGATCATGGGTAAGGCGAGCGAGTGCGAAACCATGGTTAAATCTGAGAGAAACTCCACTGAAGCGAAAGACACAGCGTTTTGTGAAAGGACAGACCTGGCGCATCAATGGCCGCTGAGAGAGCTGCTGGCATCCGCTGTGGTCCCGCCCCACGAGCATCAGCTGCGCCTGATTGGACGGCAGCGGTGGAATCCTGGGCTGTGATTGGTTGATTGGTGCCATCGCTCAAGATTATGGGACGAGTTAAGGGACCCGGAAGATGAGAGGATTCCCGCAGCCTCCACATCTTTCCTGGACCCGTGCTATGATCACAGGTCTGCGCCTTATATTTACGATTTAGTCATTCCAAACCCTTGTTTAGTATATTTCTGAGCGAATTGTCAATCTTTAGGGATTCTTTGAGGCTGTGTAATTCAAAGAAAGCACTTTGGTTATATGAAAATATTGTGAATCTACCTCTGACCCTTGTGACTTAGTAATGTGGCTTTCTATGTTCTTGTTCTGTTTTTTTTTATTTTATTTTTTTTATATATGCGTGAAATTGTACTAAATATGTAAGATGTCTGATTTGTTTTTCAATAAAAAATAATAAAAAATACTCCATAAACATAAAAAATATCCTTATATTTACGTTGTTTGAGGACGTTTTCCCCCTTTCAAAATGAGGATTATTATTATATTCTTCATTTTTTCTATCTGTTGTATTGTAGGGGAGATATTAGCAGTTCTGGATTGCATATTTTTTATTTGAAAGCGTGGTTTTAATTGTTTAATCTAGTTTTATTAAACACGTTGAGTTTCCTTCTGAAAAAAAAAAACGTGTAAAGTGCTTTTCATACAAAGTGCTTTACATCCTGGTTAAAAAAAACTGGATCAGCCTGCAGACCACATATATATTTTATTATTTCTCTAAACGTATCCATCTTATATAAATTCACAAACAGTCATCCTTTAAGATATAGGTCAACAGTTTTAATTATGCGTATAAACATTTCACAAAGCCAGTGGTTCATGTGGTAGAAATACACTTCCTCATTTCTGAAAGTGACTATTCTAGCCGTAGATGTGACTGGAGGCCAAAATGCTCCTGGTAACTGGTCAGTAGGTGGCGCTCTTCGGGCCTGTGTCTGGCTAAGACTGCTCTGAGAATTCTGACGTCAAAACTGGACTCGTGGGAGTTCTGGTTTGAAAGTTCTTTTGGAGCCAAAGAACGCATTTCAGAACTGAGAAAACAAGAAAAGAAACATTGGAGGAGACATGCTTTTGCAAACTATACTGTATTCTCTTTCTCAGTCTGTGTCTCTCTCTCGGTCTATGATTCTCTTTTTGTCTCTCTCCCTGTGTCTTTCTCTCTCTCCCTCTGTCTTTCTCTCTCTCTATGTCTCTCTCCCTTTCTGTGTCTCTCTGCCTCTATCTCTCCCTCTCTGTGTCTTTCTCCCTTTCTGTCTCTCCCTCTCCGTGTCTCCCTTTCTGTCTCTCTCTCGGTGTCTCTGCCTCTCCCTCTCTGTGTCTCTCTCCCCCTCTCCGTGTCTCCCTTTCTGTCTCTCTCTCGGTGTCTCTGCCTCTCCCTCTCTGTGTCTCTCTCCCCCTCTCCGTGTCTCCCTTTCTGTCTCTCTCTCGGTGTCTCTGCCTCTGTCTCTCCCTCTCTGTGTCTCTCTCCCTTTCTGTCTCTCTCTCGGTGTCTCTGCCTCTGTCTCTCCCTCTCTGTGTCTCTCTCCCTTTCTGTCTCTCTCTCGATGTCTCTGCCTCTGTCTCTCCCTCTCCGTGTCTCCCTTTCTGTCTCTCTCTCGGTGTCTCTGCCTCTGTCTCTCCCTCTCCGTGTCTCCCTTTCTGTCTCTCCCTCTCTGTGTCTCTCTCCCCCTTTCCGTGTCTCCCTTTCTGTCTCTCTCTCGGTGTCTCTGCCTCTGTCTCTCCCTCTCTGTGTCTCTCTCCCTTTCTGTCTCTCTCTCGATGTCTCTGCCTCTGTCTCTCCGTGTCTCCCTTTCTGTCTCTCTCTCTGTGTCTCTGCCTCTGTCTCTCCCTCTCTGTGTCTCTCTCCCCCTCTCCGTGTCTCCCTTTCTGTCTCTCTCTCGGTGTCTCTGCCTCTGGCTCTCCCTTTCTGTCTCTCCCTCTCTGTGTCTCTCTCCCTTTCTGTGTCTCTCTCTCTGTGTCTCTGCCTCTGTCTCTCCCCTTCTGTCTCTCCCTCTCTGTGTCTCTCTCCCTTACTCTCTCTCTCTCTCTCTCCCATGTGTCCTTGTATGTATAGCTTCTCTTCTGTTGTCTGTATGCATCTTTTATCTGTTTTTTCCTCCCCTCTTTTCCATCTTTTTGCTTTTATAGACTTTCAAGCCACTTCTAGACTCTCCTTGCACCAGGACCCCAGCTTGAAACACACTCCAGAACACACTTATTACCCATGATAATGATCCATTGTGGTAGTCGGATGCACTCTTCCTAATTGCCCTGGGTAAAGTCCATGTGTGTCTCTGCCCAGACGAGACGCTCTGCCCGACAGAAAGAAAATATTATTCATACAAAGTCATGATTAACTTTGTTGAATAGTCAAATTAAATACTTTTTCTGGAGGTGGAGGTGCTCACAGTGAAGGAACTCTTTGAACTCATGAAGCCGGAGAGCGGCCCCAGACCCAGCCATCTCTGTCGGAGCGGGAAGACCAGCTGCAGTTTATATATAGACAAACAATTCAATTAATGTGTTTTTGTATAGCCTTAAATCACAACAGTAGTTTTCTCAGTGATGATTGGTTGGATTTGTATTTAGATCATTTATTTTGAATCTGCACAACACATATCACATGTATCTATGTAACCGACAACATGGCTTGAAAAGGCGTTAGAAGAATTATTGTATTTCCATCCACAACACACGCTAACACTTTATACATACACAAACCCCTATAGACACACTGAGACACACACACAGACACTTTACAGACACACAGACACACTTTACAGACACACGCACTTTACAGACACAGACAGACAGACACACGCACTTTACAGACACACACACAGACACACGCACTTTACAGACACACGCACTTTAGACACAGACAAAGACACTTTATAGACACACAGACACACACACTTTACAGACACAGAGACACACACACACGCACTTTACAGACTTTATAGACACACACACGAAATTTCCCCACTGTGGGACGAATAAAGGAATTCTTATCTTACACACTTTACAGAGACACACACGCACACACTTTACAGACACACACTTTACAGTTTACACACACAGAGACAGACTTTACGGACGGACGGAGACAGACACAAGAGGCTGTAATAATATATCAGTTGAATTCAAAGCATGCAGTACACACAATAATACATAGTTCCCACATGACGTCACTACATACGGGGATTTGCCGACCCGGCGCCATTTGTGTTGGCATGCTGTGGGCAAAACAATAGAAAAAGAAGCTGAAACGTGTTAATGTCGTGATGAAGTTGAAAATGGTCATCTCCTGCTGGGTCAATGGATGTTCAAATCGTGCCGGAGGTTCCGTTAAACTTGGATTTTACAGTATACCCATCATTAGACTTCATGAATGTGAGAAGACTAAGCTTTTGTCAGAACAACCACGGAGGTTATGGCTTGCGAAGATAAACAGGCAAGAAACTCCCTCAAAACACGCAAGAATATGCTCGGAGCACTTTGTGTCAGGTGCGTATCGTATCTCATAATGTGTTGACAGACGTAATTTACTCAGTACTAACTTGTGTATGCTGATAGCTGGTAACTTGAGAGTTTCATTATTTAGCGTTAGATTACTTTATTATGAGGAGGATCGGTGTCGCGTCCGAGGCTCTCGAGGGCAACGTAAATGTATTAAATAGATAATAATAGTTCTATGGTGGGCTAAAACAATGTTCACAAACAGCATTGCTTCTGTAAAAAGATCTGTGTCATAAAATAAACTGCTCTTTACGCCTGGAAAAATCAGTTGCCCACCATTCACCAAACATACGGTCAAAAACGCGGAAATAAACAATAACAGCAATCCAGAGTGTCCGTGTGGCATTAGCATTAATTAAATTAATTGATTGACTGCGGAACCTTCCGCAGTCAACCATTGGTTTTGTATTTCTTTATTCCGTCATTTTTTTTGACACGTTTCACAGCTTTCACATTTTCAACAATTTCCACAAGTTATACATCAAAACGTTCCACATGTTTGGGAGATTATTGCTATTACTTTTGGGACTTCAGCGATTTCCGGTTTTTCCGCAATCGGACAAAAATCTGCATTGAGAATTCTGCAATGCATTTTAATAGGCCCATGCATTTTAATAGGACTTCAGCTCTTTCAGACATTTCTACAGTTTCAATGATTCAACAGTTTCAAGGATTCAACAGTTTCAAGGATTTCAGCAGTTTCAAGATTTCAAGAGTTTCAAGGACTTCAACAGTTTCAAGGACTTCAGCAGTTTCAAGGACTTCAGCAGTTTCAAGGACTTCAGCAGTTTCAAGGACTTCAGTGTAATCATGCAACCTAATAGGGATTTTTCCATGTAAACCAGTATAATGCAACTTAATAGGGATTTTTCCATGTAAACCAGTATAATGCAACTTAATAGGGTTTTTTCATGTAAACCAGTATAATGCAACTTAATAGGGTTTTTTTTCATGTAAACCAGTATAATGCAACTTAATGGGGATTTTTCCATGTAAACCAGTATAATGCAACTTAATAGGGGTTTTTACATGTAAACCAGTATAATGCAACTTAATAGGGGTTTTTTCCATGTAAACCAGTATAATGCAACTTAATAGGGTTTTTTTCCATGTAAACCAGTACAATGCAACTTAATAGGGATTTTTCCATGTAAACCAGTATAATGCAACTTAATGGGGATTTTTCCATGTAAACCAGTATAATGCAACTTAATGGGGATTTTTCCATGTAAACCAGTATTATGCAACTTAATAGGGATTTTTCCATGTAAACCAGTATAATGCAACTTAATAGGGATTTTTCCATGTAAACCAGTATAATGCAACTTAATGGGATTTTTCCATGTAAACCAGTATTATGCAACTTAATAGGGATTTTTCCATGTAAACCAGTATAATGCAACTTAATAGGGTTTTTTTCATGTAAACCAGTATAATGCAACTTAATAGGGTTTTTACATGTAAACCAGTATAATGGAACTTAATAGGGGTTTTTACATGTAAACCAGTATAATGGAACTTAATAGGGTTTTTTACATGTAAACCAGTATAATGCAACTTAATAAGGATTTTTACATGTAAACCAGTATAATGCAACTTAATGGGGATTTTTCCATGTAAACCAGTATTATGCAACTTAATAGGGATTTTTACATGTAAACCAGTATAATGCAACCTAATAGGGATTTTTCCATGTAAACCAGTATAATGCAACTTAATAGGGATTTTTCCATGTAAACCAGTATAATGCAACTTAATAGGGTTTTTTTTTTACATATAAACCAGTATAATGGAACTTAATAGGGGTTTCAAGGATTTCAGGAGTTTCAATGTTTCAACAGTTTCAAGGATTTCAGGAGTTTAAAGGTTTCAACAATTTCAAGGACTTCAGGAGTTTCAAATATCTATCAAGTATTTTAACAGTTTCAAGGCCTTTTAAAGGATTTCAAGGATTTTTTTTAGCAGATTTCCACATTAGATCTGTTCCGCAGTCAATCGCAATGGCTTCAGCCATTGCAAGTTTCTAGTTGTTAATATAATTAAAATAATTAAATGGAGCTCCAACTGGTATTAAATCTAAAGTTTTTGAGAAATGTTTGCATTGCTTGTTAATTTTTGCTGCATAATTTGATCAAATATGTAAAACATGTCCGTAGCACGTTAAACTGTGGTGCCATTGTATTAATATACAATTATTTGCTCAAAAGTTGCCCTTTTTTTCCAATTTGCGTTTGAATATCTACATTTATTCTCATTCTTCTGTTTAATGGGATGCACAAACACAGCAGCGTGCCATCAAAGATGGCGTCTCCGAGGAGGTCATGTGACATTCATTGGTCTGTGGGAACTATGTATACATGAAACTTCTACACAACCATCACACAAACAACTATAGTGAGTCAATGAGAACAGAAAGAAGTCAATGTATAATCATTTTTTAACTATTCTATTCTCCTAAATTGTTCCTAGAATTTGTAATAAAGCTGAATTAAATTGATATTTCTGCTCAGTTATTCTAATGTTAGTGCGACTCACCGCTGCTCGACTCCCGGACAGAGAAACAAGACACTGGAGTCTTGAAAGTGGACACTACTTTAAACTCCAGACCAGTGCTGCCCCCTGCAGGTCAGACAGTGCAATCATAATGCAATGTTTATATATGGCACTCAAATACTGGAGAGGAAGAGGCATTTTAATAGTTTTGCAGCATCAGTCTCTCCATTGTGGTACCAGGTATTCCCAGCGGTCTCCCATCAGAGCATTCACCCCACAGAGCGCTGCTTTACGTCTGAGGCCACCCAAGAACAGGCTTCTCACATGCAGGCAGGCGCAGTGTCATAGGAACATAGATCATGGTTTATAATATATAGACCTCAAAGTCGGGAGATGTAGCTGCTATGTGACCAGTTTGACTTAAACTCTAAAAACTCCAGCTTCCCTTAGCAACCGTCCTAGCAACGTCTGCCGCTGATAGAGAAGCTAACGGCATCAGAACAAATGCCCGTATAAGGAAATTGGCTCCAGCTTGTTTTACATTAACACTTGTGACGTCACAGGTCGGAACAAGTGCATTTGGGTCGATCGTCACGATTTTAGGCCAATCAGCTTCAAATGCCGATAATGTTTCTCTTAATTTGGGACTGATCCAAATTCATACACCTCCAGTTTGCCAAATGTTTTCTTTCAGTACAGCGCTTTTCAGGACCCTCAGACACGTCACATTTCATTAATTCCAGTAAACAAGTCTGCAATCAGCGCCTCCGATCAGCCATTCAAACACACACCTCATTCAAGGCAATGTGGGTGAAGTGTCTTGCTTAAGGACAACCACAGTGCCCTCCCACTCTGGTTCCTGGTGTTCCCAAACGTCTCCCATCACAATACTAACCAGGCCCTGCCCTGCACAGTAAAGTAAAACAAGTCCACTGGTAATATGTCACATTGACAGTTGGGAACAAACATTTTGTTAAAACAAGTATTTTATTTTAGTGATGATCAACATAGTTGAACACTAAAGTCATAAATACACTACATATTTACTTCATGCAGAGACACATGGACTTGACCCAGAGCAATGAGACTTCCACAATGGATCATTGAAAGTGTTCTGAGTTTAAAGCTGGGGTTCCCGACTTTGTTCCAGTCGAACAAACAGATCAAGACTTCATCTTGTTAGAAAACTCAGAGCCACATCATTTCCACTGCAGAGGCTCAGGACCTGGACGAGAACAGACCGTTAGAATATCAAACTAACAGATAAAAGTACATTAAATCATTACTTGTGTGGTGGGGGGGCCCATGGACGGTGGGGAGGGCCTTGGTGAGGCCCCTGAGGGAGTGGATGTGGAAATGCAGGAGCCACGGGCAACTGCTGAATCTGTCCGAGAGGATAATGAGGAGGTGCAACATGAGTTTGACCACGGGGCAGTGACACAAACTGGTTCAGGTCAAACTGGTGCCCAGTTGAAGTGGAGCCGTGCTGCAGGGGGAGCCCCCACAGAGCTTCCAGAGGGTTCTGAGGAGCACTAGGAGCAGCAGGAGCAGCATGTTGCAGCAGGTGGTACCATGGGTGTTTGTGTGGAGGGACCTGAGGCGTGTACAGGTGGTTCTGGAGCAGAAGAGGAAGTAGATACTGCAGATAAACAGCAGCTTGTGGAGAATCTATGGATATTCCTTGGTTTTGGAGAAACTGCAGTAAATGGTGAAGGACATGCTCCAAATAAGCTCCATGAGGAGGACGACTCGTGGGAGGCTCGGTTGGGAACAGAGGCCAATAGGGAGGAAAGTGAGGGAAGTGAGGGAGAGGGACTGGGGCTGCAGTTGTAGTTGGGAACCAGGGGAAATGTGGAGCAGTAGGTGTAGCGCCATCTAGAGGTTTGGGGCACTTCAGGGTCAATGGGACGCCGTACCAGTTCAGAGGGTAATTGTAGGTTCCATCCTGAAGAGAAAAGCATCAGTACAGTTTCACAGAACAAACTAGTCTAAAGCTGTAGTAATTTACCTCGTACACAATATAGCAGCCTTTATAAGGAATATACACAGACAGACCGTGAGGAGTCCTCTCCACATGGCCAGCAGGGTCTGCAGCAGGACCAACATTAGTTAGTTATTAAAGACCTGAAATACAACTGTGGGACTTACGCTGGCCCAAGTCAAAGTGCTGCACAGGGGCTCCAGTCGCTCTGAACCTCATGGAGTTGGGTCCACACACGACCGAAGACTGGATTTGTTTCCATAGTAACTGTTTAATGGGATCAAACGCTAAACACAAACACATTACAGAATGAGACGTCACCATCGGCATCACGAGTCACAGAACAAAGATGAACCAAGGTCAAGCGTTCATCTTTATTTGTAGATCATATTTAAAAACAGCCTCGAAAGTTAAGACTGCAACAACACAAATATATTCATGAGCAAGTGGGATTTAAAGTGAATGATTGACAAGTCAAAAGGTCAGAACAAACAGAAACCAAAACAATTCAAAAGCCATTGGGTGCCCATGTCCGCATGAGTTTCCTCCGGGTGCTCCGGTTTCCCCTATACCACTAAACAGTTACAATGGTTCAGGCTGAAGGAGTGAGTGAAACTACAGATGGAAATGAGTCCAAGGAGACAATCCAATGATTTTACAGCACAGTTCATTAATGAACTCTGCCCCGAATACATAAATGGTTTAACAATATCACCCAGAGGCTCAAACTACTGGCCCCAGAAAGAAACGAGAGAAAGACATTTGAAACAGTTGAAAGAATGTCGTTTGGATTAGATGGAGACAGAAACAAACATCTGTCAGTGACCATCGTGAGGTACCTGCAGCGTCTGCTTGGTAAGAGCCGCGGTAATCGTCCGAACCGGTTCTATTTGCGCTGGTTCCGAACACGATGCGTCCTTCCCAGATTCTACTCGTGTGCTCTTCTTTGGCTCCATCTCGTACTTCACTTTTCCTCAGAACAGCAGCTTCTGTTTGCACCAAGTGTAGCGTCAGTAAAACCAACACCGCAGCGACAGCGCAAGCAGCGGAAGAATGAGCGTGTGGCAACATCCCGTCACAGGAGTCTGACTCTGAGCTGAGGACCTCTGGGCCTTTAAGTATGGAGCCACCTGCGACCACCTGCTGTCAACCAATCAGAGACCACCTGCTCTGCACCAATCAGAGACAACATCAGGGACACTGACAACACTTGCTGCAGTCTGATCCCAGGTCACACGCCAGAGAGATCAAAATAATTTACTCCAATCACCAGCCACCTTCCTCTATAAATGCCCCTGCACAAGGCCGCACCCCCTCTTTCACTCTGGCGCCGATTGAGATCTACCGTTCAATTTTACCAGAGAAAAAGATGTCTTCTGATGCTCGTCCGAGTTCCCCTTCGCCATCCGGCGTCGGACGTCGTCGTTGCTCGACTTGTCGGGTCAAGCTCCAGCGCAAGGACCAGCACTCCAGCTGCTTCGTGTGCCTGGGTTCGGGCCATGCGGCGTTGAGCGCCACCTGCGCCTCGTGTCTCGCTCTCCCCAGGGAGGAGAGTGAACGCAGGCGCGCGTTCTTCGCCGCTACAGCGCCCCGTCCGGACTCCTCTCAGGACGAGGAGTCTGTGATTGACTGGGCCCCTCTCGACCTTCCACCCGTGCCCGCGGAGTGGGGTGACTGCGAGGACGGAGAGGTTTCGGAGGTCGGCTCTCTCCTCACGCTGGACGAGGTGGTGTCCAACCCGGAGCCGGACCGCTTCCCGCTGGACCACATGCCTGGGCTCTACTCCACGGCGGCGGCCATCATGGATGCCCCCCTGCCACCGCAACCGAACCAGAGGGTGGAGGACTTCACCTCTGGTTACGCCACCACTCGAGGGAGGAGGAGGACGCAGCCCACGTTGTGCCCGCGGATGGACCCGATCGTCCATTACGCGACACGTGAGTGGCCAAAGCCCCTAGCGGCCAAGAGGCCCGCTTTGGGGTACGGCATGTACTGCAACGTGCAGGACTGGTCCTGGACCGGCGGGGTCCCGGACATCGAGGATTCGGTTCGAGTGGCCCTGCACCCCTCCGCATCAGTGTGGCCCGGCACCAGACCTCTCCTTCCCTCCGAGCGGGACAGGACGTCTTTGGCTATGCACGACAGATGTTACGCCAATGCGGCACAGGTCGTCGCTGTGGCGAACAACATGGCCTTCATCACCGGGGCCCTGGATAGGTCGCTCTCTTCTGGCCAGGCGCTCAGTGGAGACACCTTATCTCAGGCAAGGACCACTTCAGCGGCGATCCTGCGCATGTGCCAGGCACTAGCTGTCGATGGCGGCCGCACCATGGCAGCAGCACAAGTCGGGGCCAGGCACCTCTGGCTGGGGCTGGCGAACATCAGGGAGGCGGAGAAGAGGCAGCTGCTGGACCTGCCCATCTCCCAGACGTCGCTCTTCGGTCCGGAGATGCAGACCCTGATGACTAGGCTGGACACCGCAACTAAGGACTCTGCTAGCTTAGCCCAGCATTTAGCAACGAGGCGCGAGGCCCGCCCTCCAGCGCGGAGCCGAGACAGAGGCAGGGAGCGCTCGCCCGGCAGGCGCCCCGGGCCATATCCACGCTCCGTGGCTCATCGTCCCCCAGCGACGAGGCCCCCAGGTCCAGACAGACACACGGGAGGCTCGCGGGACCAACGTACCCACCGCCGACCTCCCTATGGCAGAGGAGGTCGGGGCGGTAAGAATTCGTTCAATAAAAGCCGACCGGCATTTCATCAGTACTCGCTGTCTGAGTCTCATTTGGGGGTATGTAACATGTCAAATGATCTGAAATCTGTTTGTGGTACTTTTCGAGCACATAAAGTGGCGCCGCTAGGCCTGCAGCCCCCAGAGAAGGGCGTGCAGCGCGCTACGCGGGCCACGAGCTCCGATTCACGGGTTCATGCTAGGCCCTCCCAGAGAGGCAGGCGGAGGGATCTGGTGAGTAATATGGTGTGTGCTTCGGCCGAACGCGTGTTAGCATCTCCGAGCTACGAGGCTAACACGGGGTTTCCCACTCCAGGGGCTCGCCCCCCCCTCCATGAGGCAAGAGCCAGGGGGGGGGCACAGCAGCCGAGTCACGTGTGGTGAGCAGTCCCGTACTTATGACGTCGGGCCTGCAGAACACGTGACCGCCCCCGGCGCTCACGGTGTGACGCAGGGGCCCCCCCGGCCCTTTCAGCCACCCCCCCTCCCTGCTAGGAACACCAGGAGAGGGTGGGGCCGTGACGTCTCGTGTTCCAGCTCCCGTTCCGCCCCTCACAGACTTCTACAGCATCTGGAGGGAGCAGGGCTTACTGACAGATATTTGGCTGGAGAAAACTTTGCGCAGGGGTTACGCACTGCAATTTTTCCGAAAGCCACCACCATTCCGAGGCGTACGGGCAGTACGCTCTCAGGTACGGGGATCGATAGAGGCACTACAAGCGGAGGTCTCCTCTCTGCTGAGTCGAGGCGCAGCAGTGGAGGTAGACCCGCAAGACGCCACCAGGGGGCTGTACTCCCCTTACTTCTTAGTGCCAAAGAAGTCTGGCGGGGTGCGTCCCATTCTGGATCTGCGCGTGTTAAACGAGTGCATTTCCAAACGGCAGTTTCGGATGCTGTCCACAAGGCAGCTCCTAGAGTGTGTCAGGGAGGGAGACTGGATGACATCCATAGACCTGACAGATGCGTACTTCCACGTGCCCATAGTGCCAGAACACAGGAGGTTTCTGCGCTTCGCAGTGGGAGAGAGGAATTACGAGTACTGGCGTCTACCCTTCGGGTACGCACTCGCGCCTCGGACTTTTTCCAAATGTGTGGAAGCAGCTCTGGAGCCGCTCAGACGCGCGGGGGTAAGAATATTAACCTATATAGACGACTGGTTAATTCTGGCCTCATCCAGAGAAGTGGCCGTGAGCCACACGCACTGGGTCCTGTCCCACATACAGCGTCTGGGCTTTGTGGTGAACAGGGAGAAGAGCAAGCTGCAGCCAGCCCAACGCATGATTTATCTCGGCCTGCAGCTAGACTCTGTGACATTCCGTGCTGCATTGTCCGTGGACAGACGGATGAATATTACCCGTCTGGCCCGGGAGGTTCTGGCGGGCCCCAGAGTCCCCGCTCGGCGCCTCAGGTCCCTGCTGGGAATGATGGCGGCGGCTCATGCTGTGGTATGGCTAGGCCTGCTCCACATGAGAAATTTTCAGAGGTGGTTCTCGCGCCTCAGGCTTCACCCCTCCCGGGACGGGGGGAGGCTGATCTGGGTTCCCCAAGTGGCAGCTTCGGACATCAGGTTCTGGCTCACTCCGGGTCTATTGCGGGACGGAGTGACTCTGGCCTGCGCCGTGTCTCACGTGGAGGTGTTCACGGACGCGTCGCTCGAAGGATGGGGCGGGGTCCTCGGCCAGAGCTCTGTAGGAGGCTGCTGGTCGGACTCGACCCGTCACATCAACCTGCTGGAGATGGAGGCAGTACACAGAGTACTGCTGCACTTTGCTCCTCAGCTGCAGGGGAGACACGTGATGGTTCGCTCAGACAACACCACAGTGGTCTCCTATCTGAACAGGCAGGGGGGCACCAGGTCCCCCGCTCTCCATCGCATGGCGACAGTGACGCTGCTGTGGGCGGCGCTTCACCTCCTGTCTCTCAGGGCGCGCCACGTCCCGGGGGTCCGGAACGTGGGGGCCGACAGGATGTCCAGGGGGGGCCCGCTCCAGGACGAGTGGGGCCTGGCCCCGCGGGTAGCTGCGGAAATCTGGCGGAGGTTCGGCCGTCCAGTGGTCGACCTTTTCGCCAGTGCAGAGAACGCACAGTGCCCGTCCTGGTTCGCCTTAAGGGCCGCGGACGAGCCGCCCTTAGGCGTGGACGCTCTGGCTCATTACCCCTGGCCAGGCGGCCTGCTGTACGCTTTCCCACCGGTGCGTCTCCTGCCGGTCCTGCTGCGGAGGATCGAACAGGAGAGGAGGTCGGTGATCATTTCATTTTTTTCATTTATTTATTTATTTGAACAGGGACAGTGTACAATATACATTAACCTCAGAAAGGAGAGATGCATTGTACCAGGTTGTAGCACTTGTGCTAATTTCCACCTGCAGTCCCTGGGCAGACTGATGTCAACATACAAAGTTTTAGAAAATTACACATGTTAAAAATACATTTCCCCCTAAACAGCATTAAAATCCTGGTGGCTCCGGACAGTCCGCATGCCCGGTGGTTCCCCTTCCTGAGGGGCATGGCGGTG
Organism: Knipowitschia caucasica; assembly: GCA_964034765.1. Taxonomy (NCBI): domain Eukaryota; kingdom Metazoa; phylum Chordata; class Actinopteri; order Gobiiformes; family Gobiidae; genus Knipowitschia; species Knipowitschia caucasica. Next base: position 45,656,406 of record OZ035825.1, read on the forward strand.
ATGGAGCCCTGGGCCCTCCCGGACGAGCCGGGGGCTCTAGTCCAGGGGGGAGGAGCCCTGTTTTCACGCCCGATAATCGGCCGCAGGCTCCGGGTTTGGAGGCTGAGAGGCGGAGCCTCGTAGACCTGGGTCTTCCCCCTGCGGTGGTGGAGACCATTCAGGGAGCGAAGGCGCCGTCCACTGTGAGGGCCTACGCCACGAGGTGGAGGCTATTCAGTGTCTGGTGCGATTCCCGTTCCTGGGATCCCCGGTGTTGCCCGCTGGAGGGGGTCCTGGGATTCCTACAGGAGCTCTTCGACAAGGGGAGGGCTGTCGCTACCTTGGCGGTGTTCGCGGCAGCCATTACTTTGGATCACGACGGATTCGGGGGGTTCACAGCCCGTTCTCATCCGTTGGTTAAACGTTTTCTGCGGGGGGCGCGCAGGAGGAGGCCCCCGCTCCAGAGAACGCCTCCGATTTGGGACCTCAGGGTGGTCCTTAGGGGGCTGTCGGGTCCGCCTTTTGAACCGGCGGCGGAGGCGAGTCCCGAGTGTATCGCCTTTAAGACGGCCCTCTTGCTGGCGTTGGCGTCTGCTAAGAGGGCGGGCGATTTGTGTGCGCTCTCCGTCCATGCGTCTTGCCTGTCCTTTGGAGAGGACGACGGCATGGTGGAATTGTGGCCCAATCCGGCTTTTCTCCCCAAGGTCATCACGTCGGCCTTTAGGTCGAGAGTCATCAGGATTAGGGCTTTCCATCCGCCGCCGCATGCCTCCCCCGAGGAGGAGCGGCAGCACCTTCTGTGTCCTGTCAGAATGCTGAGGCATTACCTGGCCATGACGTCGTCATTCAGGTTGGGTGGTGAGCTGTTTGTGTGTCTGGGCCCCAAGAACAGGGGCGCCCCGCTGTCTGCTCAGCGGCTGGCGCATTGGGTCGCCACGGCTGTGCGGCGGGCGTATCAATCGCAGGGTCTGGCCCCCCCGGTGGGTTTCAGGTCGCATTCCACGCGTGGGATGGCGGCCTCTACGGCCCTTCTCAGGGGGGCGTTGGTCGAGGACGTCGGCCGTGCGGCTTCTTGGGCGTCGTCCTCCTCTTTCGTCCGGTCTTATCTTTCGGATGTGTCGGACCGGTCGGTGGCCCATTCCGTGCTGAGTGCAGCGGACTGAGTTAGACCGTTGGGTCCCTCCCCTGAGGGGGCCTTCGGTTTACTTTCCGCCCTGGTGCAGGAGCTCTTGGGAGAGGCATCCTACAGGTGCGGTACATTTTTGTGTGTTTGGTCGGTCTGGTAGTCCACGTCTGGAGCTCTTGGGAGAGGCGTCCTGTGACTACGGATTACCTACGGCTTGTGTTACGTGGGGGTATCCTTGGTAGGAGTGGCCCCGTAACACGCTTGTTCTTCTGTCCTGAGTCCTCTCACGTTGTGAGGGTCTTACTCGGGCGGAGCTCCAATCACCCTTCGCTGGGAGTACATTTTCCTACGGCCTCCGCGTTGTGTCCCACTAGCGAAGTCCTAAGGGACGTAGCACCATGACGTAGAATTAATAGTTACTTAATGTAACTTAAGTTCTACGAATAGGTGCGTAGTCCCTTAGCTACGAGCCCATCAGGCCAGCCCGGCTTGGCAGAGTTCAAGAGGGGGTGCGGCCTTGTGCAGGGGCATTTATAGAGGAAGGTGGCTGGTGATTGGAGCAAATTATTTTGATCTCTCTGGCGTGTGACCTGGGGGTCACGAGTGATATCCCACTAGCGAAGTCCTAAGGGACTACGCACCTATTCGTAGAACTTAAGTTACATTAAGTAACTATTAATTCTCTTCTGTTGTCTGTATGCATCTTGTATCTGTTTTTTCCCCTCTTTTTTTTCTTTTATAGACTATCAAGCCACTTCTAGACTCTCCTTGTACCAGGACCCCAGCTTGAAACACACTCCAGAACACACTTATTACCCATGATAATGATCCATTGTGGTAGTCGGATGCACTCTTCCTAATTGCCCTGGGTAAAGTCCATGTGTGTCTCTGCCCCGACGAGACGCTCTGCCCGACAGAAAGAAAATATTATTCATACAAAGTCATGATTAACTTTGTCAAATAGTCAAATTAAATACTTTTTCTGGAGGTGGAGGTGCTCACAGTGAAGGAACTCTTTGAACTCATGAAGCCGGAGAGCGGCCCCAGACCCAGCCATCTCTGTCGGAGCGGGAAGACCAGCTGCAGTTTATATATAGACAAACAATTAAATTAATGTGTTTTTGTATAGCCTTAAATCACAACAGTAGTTTTCTCAGTGATGATTGGTTGGATTTGTATTTAGATCATTTATTTTGAATCTGCACAACACATATCACATGTATCTATGTAACCAACAACATGGCTCGAAAAGGCGTTAGAAGAATTATTGTATTTCCATCCACAACACACGCTAACACTTTATACATACACAAACCCCTATAGACACACTGAGACACACACACAAACACTTTACAGACACACAGACACACACACTTTACAGACACACGCACACACAGACACACACACACAGACACACGCACAGACAGACACACACACTTTACAGAGACAAACACACACAGACACTTTATAGACACACACACACACAGACAGACTTTACAGACACACAGACAGACACAAAGACACACACACACACACACACACTTTTCAGACAGAGACACACACACACAAAGACTTTAGAGACACACGCACTTTACAGACACACGAAATTTCCCCACTGTGGGACGAATAAAGGAATTCTTATCTTACACACTTTATAGACACACACGCACACACTTTACACACACAGAGACAGATGAGGCTGTAATATATCAGTTGAATTCAAAGCATGCAGTACACACAATAATACATGAAACTTCTACACACCCAGGTGAAAAAAATATATACTTAGTATACTGAAATTTAGCATACTAAATATATTTCAGAAATAACAGTCAAATAAACTTTAAGTGTGCTATTTTGAAACAACTTATTTTGTGCTTAATAGATTTAAGTTGAATTTAAATAGAACTTAAAGTAAATTGAAAGTATAATTAATATACTAATGTGTACTAAAGTGGAACAACTTTAAGTGCACTTATTATACTTTAAGTATACTTGATTTTTGGGTATTTAATTCATGATTGAGTAATACATTTCTATGAAACTTCAAGTATATTCATAACATACTTGCAGTTAACTTACAGTATATTTTCAATTAACTTACAGTATATTTTCAATTAACTTACAGTATATATAAAAATATATTTAAAAACATATTTTTCTGTATTATACAGATAAAAAACAACAAATCATTGATACAATGCAACATAAACTTTATTATGCGCTTGCACATAAAATTTGCAACAACAGTGTTTCTTTACAAAAATAGTTGTTTACTATTTACTCAAATAAAATGCATATTAAAAAAAAAAAAAAATCTTATATACATCTCACGTCCAAGTTGTCGACCGCATCCAGTCCCTGTCTATCGCCAGTAATTCCTGGAGGAAGTTTCTGATCAGTTTCAAGTTCTCTGCTGTCAACCAAATGCCTCAAGTAAAGGACACACTCCTCTTGTTTAAGCTCCTCAGGGTGACAAGTGTGTGAGCGAGTGTCTGTTTTTGTGAAAAAAAAACCCAAACAAACACAGTCCGGCTCTTGCGTCAAATCAACTTGAAAACACCGACTGGACAGAACTCATTAATAGCTTTAAATTGAGGTATTTCAAAGACAAACTATTTAAAACCATCAACTATTGTCTTTGAACTTATTCCAACTGGGGTAGAATTCAATATTTATAGGGAGAATGGTCGTAAAATGGTAAGGAATAGCCCTATATGATGTGTTTTTAACATTGATTTGACATGAGAGTCTAATGCTTTTTCACAAAAACAGACGCTCGCTCACACTTGTCACTTTGAGGAGCATGAACAAGAGGTGTGTGCTTTACTTGAGGCATATAGTCAACAGCAGAGAACTTGAAACGGACCTAAACGACCTCCAAGTTTAGCCTGAATCACCAGCGAAACACAGGCACCGGATGCGGTCGGCTCATGTCGCCGTTTCCCCGGAACTAGCTAACACACACAGTGTATACATAAAATAATTACTTAAAAGTATTCATTCCTTCTTTTGGCAGAACTGCTCATTTTTGCACTTCCGTCTTAGTGCTGCACGAACCTCGGAAACTGCATCTGCCAAAAAAAAAAAAAAAAAGAAAAAAATAATAATTCAAATCTGTTTTGTAAATATAGTAAGTCATGTTATATATATATTATATATATATATATATATATATATATTAGAGCATTTTACAGACCAAGGTCATCCAAAGCGCTTTACAATGATGGTGATGACGGAGGCAAGTTGCCGAACACACTGCGCATCAGCCCCCAATCAACACCATTCACTCTCTCATTTACATTCATACCTATTGTGCAAAAGATCTGACCACAGATCAGATTTGGTCACTCACCTGTTGTGGGTTGCACTTTTGTAGCATCAAGTTGATGCCTCACCCTTTCCCTTCTTCCTGATTTTCCAGTTCGGGCTGATGTTGCTAATATCTCCCTCGTGAAAACAAGGACAGCTAATTCCTGTGTGAAAAACATGCAAATTTGATTCAGGAAAAGCCATTTTTGAAACGCTAACATTGTTTCCAGGCAAGAAGTGCTGTGGGATGACATAAAAGTGAGCAGTAACCCTAACCCTCCACACACTCCTTGATTAATTTTAAGGTTTCAGGCAGTTCTTCAAAAATAAAAAGTAAATAAAATTTCCTTAATGCATTAATGCAATTGTAAACCGCTTTGAAACTCAGATCTGCAGTTAAAAGGCGGTATATAAATAAAGATTACTTACATGCAAACATTATGAACAATATAGGTTACATTTTGATAAGCCACTAAACTTACCACGAAGACATGGTCTTCGTGGTAAGGGCGGCACGGTGGCTGAGTGGATAGCACTCTTGCCTCTCAGCAAGAAGGTCCTGGGTTCGAATCCCGGTCGGACCAGGGCCTTTCTGAGTGGAGTTTGCATGTTCTCCCCGTGTCTGCGTAGGTTTCCTCCGGGCACTCCGGTTTCCCCTACCACTAAAAATATGTCCAATAGTTCTGGCATGCGCCTCCTGTACTGGCGACCCCGCTCCCATCTCTGTGTGGAGTGAGAGACAAATGCCCAAAATTAACAATTGTAAACCGCTTTGAGACTCAGATCTGCAGTGAAAAGGCGGTATATAAATAAAAACTTACTTACTTACTTACTTACATGAAATTATCTCTTCCATGGAAGGCGCTGCAGTATAACTGGGAATGAATCCATTTGCCTCCCTCACAACTGAAGCCACACAATCAACATTTTCCTCCTGTTAAGTATAACACATGTTGTAAATGATGTATGTCAAAATACATACATGGTCTGAATGATGTGGGCTCTATGTGGGTTTCATCAGAACTGCTTGCTTGTGGGGAGAATTGTTGAGGCCATACACATAGCCTTCTCTTCTTTGACTGAGAATAAAGAAAATGGATATACTTTATAATACCACAGGTCAGTATATTGAATCATTAACATCACAACAAATTAGACTTACCATGCGGACAGGTGACAAACGCTCCTCTGAACTGCTGCCAAACAGATCCTCAGATTGTTCAAGATTTCTTTTTTGAGAAAGTGTTTTTTTTTTGTCCCTCAATTACGTTTCTTGTACTTGCAGTCTCTCTATTTTTTGGAGCTTTTTCTTTGCCTAGAAAAAACAATGTATGGAAAGAGTTTAATATTTTCAATGCAAAGCATAGGTTTAAAACCCGAGTAGGGTTTTCATTACAAGTTAATATAGCCCAACTTTAAAAATAAAAAGCATACGTTTGATAGACCCAAACATAACATTAGCAAAAGCAAACATACCCTGTTCTGTATGTCTCACCTGACAAGATGTTTCTTCAGACCAGTCGCCATTTGCAGCGACACACGTGTCATCTATGGCCCAAATATTTTACCCAGGAGGAAAAAAAAAACAAGTTCTTGAAATACATCTGAAAAGGAACGATCGGTGGGGCATAAATATTTCATCGTGAAATAAAATTAACCTAGCAAGCTTAAGCTAACTTCAAATAGCAGCACTTAAGCAGCCTCTGTCCTGCTGGGTTCCTTTCGTGACCCACACTTAATTTCTATCCAATTGTCGTCGTCTAAATCGGGCTGGGAGGTTACCTGCTTGAATCTTCCTGAACTCTTTAGAATTATTCCGGTGTTCTCCACTTTCAAGCTGTTATTGTGCAGGTAAAAATCGCGAGCATGAAGGACGTCATCCTTAGCTGCTGTTTTTCTTCAAATGAGGACTACATGCGCAAGAGCAAGACCAACTGTTCTGATTGGCTGATAGTTACAAAGCTGCAATGAATGCAGCACCTGATTGGACAATCATATTTTAGGCGCGGATCATTGGAGCGGATGCCTCCATAGTTAGCAGCTATTCATTCTGGTTTAGTTTATGATCGTTTCACACATGCTAGGGTTTTGTATCATTCATATTATAACACAACTCTTAAAAAAAAGAAATAACTCTGTTGTACAGCTGAATGATGAAAGGTTTTGTGAAATTTTAACACTAATAGATTTTACATCTGAAAATGGATTGTCAGGTCAAGCTTCTGTTTTAGTTAAAGCTGAGTAAAACTGATCATGTTTGGAGAGACAGCTGAAGATATCTTCTACATTTATTACTGAAGTGTTAAGAACCAGCAATGTATTTGCTGTTGATCCTTGAATGTTTGGATCCTTGTATCTTTTTTGCCAGATTAACAACATATTAATAGTTTATTTTAGTCTTAGTGTAAATGAAAAAAAAATATATATATATATATATATATATATATATATATATATCCTTCTATCTCTCAACAGCTGTCAATCCAACACTATTGAATTTGCTGTGTACTAAAATCAAGTGTATTTTCTCTTACATTCAAGTATACTACCATAAAATATATTTAGAATACAAATCTGTAATGTATTTATGATATATTTTTCTTGTACTAAAATTAAGTGTAGTTTTCTTAAATACATTTTAAGTATACTCCTGTGAAATATATTTAAAATACAGATCTGTAATATATTTTAGGTATATTTTGAGCGTAATAAAAATTAATATATTATTTTTCAAATATATTATAATATAATAAATAATAAATGTATTTGGAGTACTTCTCTAAAATACACAATTAGTAAACTTTAAATATACTCGATTTAAATATAATTTAACACAATATGTTTACAATGTATTAGTTAGAAATGGAATACACTAAGTATATTTAAATGTATTTTTTTTTCGCTTGGGCAACCATCACACAAACAACTATAGTGAGTCAATGAGAACAGAAAGAATTCCACGTCAATGTGTAATCATTTTTGAACTATTCTATTCTCCTAAATTGTTCCTAGAATTTGTAATAAAGCTGAATTAAATTGATATTTCTGCTCAGTTTTTCTAATGTTAGTGCGACTCACCGCTGCTCGACTCCCGGACAGAGAAACAAGACACTGGAGTCTTGAAAGTGGACACTACTTTAAACTCCAGACCAGTGCTGCCCCCTGCAGGTCAGACAGTGCAATCATAATGCAATGTTTATATATGGCACTCAAATACTGGAGAGGAAGAGGCATTTTAATAGTTTTGCAGCATCAGTCTCTCCATTGTGGTACCAGGTATTCCCAGCGGTCTCCCATCAGAGCATTCACCCCACAGAGCGCTGCTTTACTTCTGAGGCCACCCAAGATCAGGCTTCTCACATGCAGGCAGGCGCAGTGTCATAGGAACATAGATCATGGTTTATAATATATAGACCTCAAAGTCGGGAGATGTAGCTGCTATGTGACCAGTTTGACTTAAACTCTAAAAACTCCAGCTTCCCTTAGCAACCGTCCTAGCAACGTCTGCCGCTGATACAGAGAAGCTAACGGCATCAGAACAAATGCCCGTATAAGGAAATTGGCTCCAGCTTGTTTTACATTAACACTTGTGACGTCACAGGTCGGAACAAGTGCATTTGGGTCGATCGTCACGATTTTAGGCCAATCAGCTTCAAATGCCGATAATGTTTCTCTTAATTTGGGACTGATCCAAATTCAGACACCACCGCCAAATGTTTTCTTTCAGTACAGCGCTTTTCAGGACCCTCAGACACGTCACATGTCATCAATTCCAGTAAACAAGTCTGCAATCAGCGCCTCCCATCAGCCATTCAAACACACACCTCATTCAAGGCAATGTGGGTGAAGTGTCTTGCTTAAGGACAACCACAGTGCCCTCCCACTCTGGCTCCTGGTGTTCCCAAACGTCTCCCATCACAATACTAACCAGGCCCTGCCCTGCACAGTAAAGTAAAACAAGTCCACTGGTAATATGTCACATTGACAGTTGGGAACAGACATTTTGTTAAAACAAGTATTTTATTTTAGTGATGATCAACATAGTTGAACACTAAAGTCATAAATACACTACATATTTACTTCATGCAGAGACACATGGACTTGACCCAGAGCAACGAGACTTCCACAATGGATCATTGAAGGTGTTCTGAGTTTAAAACTGGGGTTCCCGACTTTGTTCCAGTCGAACAAACAGATCAAGACTTCATCTTGTTAGAAAACTCAGAGCCACATCATGTCCACTGCAGAGGCTCAGGACCTGGACGAGAACAGACCGTTAGAATATCAAACTAACAGATAAAAGTACATTAAATAATTACTTGTGTGGTGGGGGGGCCCATGGAAGGTGGGGAGGGCCTTTGTGAGGCCCCTGAGGGAGTAGATATGGAAATGCAGGAGCCACGGGCAACTGCTGAATCTGTCCGAGAGGATAATGAGGAGGTGCAACATGAGTTTGACCACGGGGCAGTGACACAAACTGGTTCAGGTCAAACTGGTGCCCAGTTGAAGTGGAGCCGTGCTGCAGGGGGAGCCCCCACAGAGCTTCCAGAGGGTTCTGAGGAGCACTAGGAGCAGCAGGAGCAGCATGTTGCAGCAGGTGGTACCATGGGTGTGTGTGTGGAGGGACCTGAGGCGTGTACAGGTGGTTCTGGAGCAGAAGAGGAAGTAGATACTGCAGATAAACAGCAGCTTGTGGAGAATCTATGGATATTCCTTGGTTTTGGAGAAACTGCAGTAAATGGTGAAGGACATGCTCCAAATAAGCTCCATGAGGAGGACTCGTGGGAGGCTCGGTTGGGAACGGAGGCCAATAGGGAGGAAAGTGAGGGAAGTGAGGGACTGGGGCTGCAGTTGTAGTTGGGAACCAGGGGAAATGTGGAGCAGTAGGTGTAGCGCCATCTAGAGGTTTGGGGCACTTCAGGGTCAGTGGGACGCCGTACCAGTTCAGAGGGTAATTGTAGCTTCCATCCTGAAGAGAAAAGCATCAGTACAGTTTCACAGAACAAACTAGTCTAAAGCTGTAGTAATTTACCTCGTACACAATATAGCAGCCTTTATAAGGAATATACACAGACAGACCGTGAGGAGTCCTCTCCACATGGCCAGCAGGGTCTGCAGCAGGACCAACATTAGTTAGTTATTAAAGACCTGAAATACAACTGTGGGACTTACGCTGGCCCAAGTCAAAGTGCTGCACAGGGGCTCCAGTCGCTCTGAACCTCATGGAGTTGGGTCCACACACGACCGAAGACTGGATTTGTTTCCATAGTAACTGTTTATGATCAAACGCTAAACACAAACACATTACAGAATGAGACGTCATCATCGGCATCACGAGTCACAGAACAAAGATGAACCAAGGTCAAGCGTTCATCTTTATTTGTAGATCATATTTAAAAACAGCCTCGAAAGTTAAGACTGCAACAACACAAATATATTCATGAGGAAGTGGGATTTAAAGTGAATGATTGACAAGTCAAAAGGTCAGAACAAACAGAAACCAAAACAATTCAAAAGCCATTGGGTGCCCATGTCCGCATGAGTTTCCTCCGGGTGCTCCGGTTTCCCCTATACCACTAAACAGTTACAATGGTTCAGGCTGAAGGAGTGAGTGAAACTACAGATGGAAATGAGCCCAAGGAGACAATCCAATGATTTTACAGCACAGTTCATTAATGAACTCTGCCCCGAATACATAAATGGTTTAACAATATCACCCAGAGGCTCAAACTACTGGCCCCAGAAAGAAACGAGAGAAAGACATTTGAAACAGTTGAAAGAATGTCGTTTGGATTAGATGGAGACAGAAACAAACATCTGTCAGTGACCATCGTGAGGTACCTGCAGCGTCTGCTTGGTAAGAGCCGCGGTAATCGTCCGAACCGGTTCTATTTGCGCTGGTTCCGAACACGATGCGTCCTTCCCAGATTCTACTCGTGTGCTCTTCTTTGGCTCCATCTCGTACTTCACTTTTCCTCAGAACAGCAGCTTCTGTTTGCACCAAGTGTAGCGTCAGTAAAACCAACACCGCAGCGACAGCGCAAGCAGCGGAAGAATGAGCGTGTGGCAACATCCCGTCACAGGAGTCTGACTCTGCGCTGAGGACCTCTGGGCCTTTAAGTATGGAGCCACCTGCGACCACCTGCTGTCAACCAATCAGAGACCACCTGCTCTGCACCAATCAGAGACAACATCAGGGACACTGACAACACTTGCTGCAGTCTGATCCTGTCTTTGGGGTTTTAATATTCTATTATTTTAAACGTTATTTTATCTAAGTTATCTAAGTTATTTGAACAAGTTTGTTTATGGATCAGAAACATAGGACAGACTCATCATTCAGGCAAACTGAGCTCTGCTGCCCTCTGGTGGAGGCATCTGGTCATTGCGTAGGTTTCCTCCGGTTTCTCCTACCACTAAAAATATGCACAATAGTTCTGGCATGCGCCTCCTGTAGTGACCCCGCTCCCATCTCTGTGTGGAGTGAGAGACAAATGCCCAAAAAATAACAATTGCAAACCGCTTTGTGACTCTGGTCTGTGAAAGACGGTATATAAATAATGATTACTTACTTACTTATTGATATGTTGTTATGTATGACGTCATAAACTACAGCTGAGGGGCCACAATGGTATATTGTGGAGGCTCAACTTGTTTTCATGACAACATTTCATATAATTGAAAGAACATATTTAACATTTCTTTATCAAACATTTCTTTGATAAAGAGAGGGACCATGAGGTGTGATATTTGTGTTTTGAATCCGTAAAAGAAACAAACTTTGAGGATGTTTTTATGTGGATTACATTTTGTGTTTTTTGTTGTGGTCTGTAGATTTCAACACTTGGATTGAACCTAAAACTGAACCAAAGCTAAAGAAAGCTGCGTATTGTGAACAGATGAATGTTTTTGATGAATTATTATGAGGTATAACGTGCCATTGTGTCACTCCTGAAGTTACAAACCTTGGTTAGGTATTGATTTCCATTCATTTAAATAGACTGCACAGTTTGCGGATGAGATAAGGACCGAGGGCCACATAGAAACGTGAATCGGGGCAATACAGTCTATGATCGGGGCGTACGGGCAGCACTTTGCGCAGGTCTGTCGTCTCCACCAGGGGGCAGGGAACATGGAGGTGCGAGTTCAACCATCACACCGCCTCTATGATGTGACGTCATACAGAATAACATATCAATGACCAGATGCCTCCACCAGAGGGCAGCAGCGCTCAGTTTACATCATATTTACTACATTCTTGTTCTGCCTAAATAATGAGTCTGTCTCTTGATTCTGATCCAAAAACAAACTCAAAACAAATTGTTAAAATAGAAAATTAAAATCCTACAGACAGGATCAGACTGCAGCAGGTGTTGTCAGTGTCCCTGATGTTGTCTCTGATTGATGAAGAGCAGGTGGTCTCTGATTGGTTGACAGCAGGTGGTCGCAGGTGGCTCCATACTTAAAGGCCCAGAGGTCCTCAGCGCAGAGTCAGACTCCTGTGACGGGATGTTGCCACACGCTCATTCTTCCGCTGCTTGCGCTGTCGCCGCGGTGTTGGTTTTTACTGACGCTACACTTGGTGCAAACAGAAGCTGCTGTTCTGAGGAAAAGTGAAGTACGAGATGGAGCCAAAGAAGAGCACACGAGTAGAATCTGGGAAGGACGCATCGTGTTCGGAACCAGCGCAAATAGAACCGGTTCGGACGATTACCGCGGCTCTTACCAAGCGGACGCTGCAGGTACCTCACGATGGTCACTGACATCTCCGTGTCTCCCTTTCTGTCTCTCTCTCGGTGTCTCTGCCTCTGTCTCTCCCCTTCTGTCTCTCCCTCTCTGTGTCTCTCTCCCTTACTCTCTCTCTCTCTCTCTCTCCCATGTGTCCTTGTATGTATAGCTTCTCTTCTGTTGTCTGTATGCATCTTTTATCTGTTTTTTTTCCCCTCTTTTCCATCTTTTTGCTTTTATAGACTTTCAAGCCACTTCTAGACTCTCCTTGTACCAGGACCCCAGCTTGAAACACACTCCAGAACACACTTATTACCCATGATAGATGTTAAATACTGAAATGACCACGGAATACCAGCGTGTTGTAGGCTTGGACTTTACTGCATAACAACAACGTTACATTCACTTCCTGTAGTGTCAAGGTACGTAGGCAGACAACCTAACAGACTCAGACCATATAGAACGATGTCAGAGCAACCGATGTCAATACTCTACAACTCCTCCTTTACTAGATAACAAGTACAGTAAGCAGTATAACCTTTACCACTTAAAATTGAACTAAAGTGATACTAATGCAACAGCAGTTTACTTAAAGGGATAGTCTCTTGGGAGGTCTGTGAGTACGCATTGGATAACGTCTCTCAGGTGTAACCGCCGGGCTCGCCCCAGCTCTAGGGAGACCAATGCGTGGGGTCAGGGGCGGACCAGGGCTTGGCAGACACCCCATGTCGCTGTCGGAGCTTTGCAGGTTCCGGCTGTCTTGGCCTGCGGTCGAGCTAGGCAGGCTCATGGTCTCTGGAGTAGCGCTGGCAGTTGGCAGGCTCAGGTCCCCCTGAGCAGCGATGAATGAAGCAGCAGGATCCACCATCTCCGCTGCAGTGCGTACCTCTGACCCCCGTAGTTGATCAAGGTGGCGTCGCCAGATAGGGTCCGGAGCTACTTCTACGGTGTAGGACAAGGGCCCTTTCCTCTCTCTGATTATACCGGGAATCCACTTGTGTTCTCCACGGTAATTTCTGGCAAGCACAGTCTGTCCAATTTCCAGTTGACGCGTTTCTCTATTGTGAGTCCCTTTACCCTGCTTGATCTGACGATCCATTACCGTCCGTCGCAGGTTCGGCTTTAGCAGGTCCAGTCTTGAGCGCAGCCCCCGTCCCAGGAACAGCATGGCAGGGGTTCGGTTAGTAGTAGCATGAGTGGCGTTACGGTAGGCAAACAGGACGTTGGCTAACTTCTGCTGAAGAGAAATGGGTGCATCCGCAAAGGCTCGCAGACCTTGTTTTAGAGTTTGTACGAACCTCTCGGCGAGCCCATTAGTAGCCGGATGGTAGGGAGCTGATGTTATGTGGCGGATTCCATTCAGCTTCATAAACATCTGAAATTCACTAGCTGTGAATTGAGGACCATTGTCACTCACCAACTGTTCGGGGATACCAGTTCTAGCAAAGAGACCTCTCAACACGTCTATTGTGTTGGCTGTTGTCGTGGATTTCATGGCGAACACTTCTGGCCACTTTGAACATGCATCGACCACTACAAGGAATGTTTTATTCATGAATGGCCCGGCGAAATCAATGTGTATCCGTTGCCATGGCGATGTGGGCCATTCCCATGTATGGAGAGGTGCCACTGTCGGTTCGTTCTGTACACGCTGGCACCCAGGACAATGTGCTGCGAGCTGTTCTATCTGTTGGTCAATCCCTGGCCACCAGACATAGCTCCTGGCGAGTGCCTTCATCTTCACCACTCCCAGATGACCACTGTGTAACTCTTCCAGCACCCTGGACCTGACCTTGGTGGGTATGATGATCCTCATTCCCCACATAAGGCACCCAGAGTCAATAGCAAGCTCATCCCGGCGTTGGAAATATGGAGCGAGGAAAGACCTTTCACTAGCTGCCCAGCCTGTCTGCGTTGCTTTGTACACTTGTGAGAGAGTTGCATCTTTCCGGGTCTCTCTCTCAATCATCTCCGCTGTCATTGGGAGGCTTTCGATCTGCATGAGCGTGAACATCGCCACTGATTCTTTGTCTCCCTTTGTGTCTGTTGCGGTGTCGAGTGGCAACCGAGACAACCCGTCTGCATTGGCGTGATTTAGCGTGCTCTTGAATTCAATCTTGTACCGATGCCCTCCCAGGAACAGGGCCCAACGCTGCATGCGTGCCGCTGCGGTCATGGGGATAGCCTTATGGGGGTTGAATATTGAGACCAGTGGTTGATGATCGGTCACGAGGGTGAACTCCCTGCCGTATAAGTACTGGTTAAATCGTTTTACGCCCCAGACCAGGCCCAGTGCCTCCTTGTCTATTTGGGAGTATTTTTTCTCAGCCGAGGACAGGAGCGGGAGGCAAACGCTATTGGTCTCTCAGTGCCGTCCCGCATGACATGTGACATAACGGCCCCTATACCATACGGTGACGCGTCGCATGCCAACTTCACAGGCAAGGACGGGTCGTAGTGTGTGAGCACTGTCTCTGATGTCACCAGCCTTTTCACTTCCTGGAAGGCCTGTTCGCATTCCTTGGTCCATTTCCATTTCCGTTCTGCCTGGAGTAGTTCGTTCAGAGGATGGAGCACTGTAGACAGGTTAGGCAGGAACCGGTGGTAGTAGTTGATGAATCCAAGGAACGATCTCAGTTGCTGTACATCCTGTGGCTGAGGAGCCTTCATGACGGCATTGATCTTTTCTTTGCATTTATGCAAACCCTGTGCATCAATGGTGTGGCTGCAGTATGTGATACATGGTTTGAAAAACTCACACTTGTCACGTCTGGCCCGGAGTCCGTAATCTTGAAGTCTCTGTAAGACCTTATGGAGGTTCTCCAGGTGTTAGTTATCGTTGGCCCCAGTCACAATTATATCATCTAAGTAACACTGTGTACCTGGAATCCCCTGCAACACCTGATCCATAGCACGCTGCCAGATAGCCGGGGCTGAGGCCACTCCGAATACCAACCTGTTGTAGCGGTACAAGCCCTTTAGAGTATTGATGGTCAGGAACATCTTCGAGTCTTCCTCTATCTCCATCTGTAGATAGGCCTCTGCCAGGTCCACCTTGGTGAACCGCTTTCCACCAGCCAGGTTTGCAAAAATGTCCTCGATCCTGGGAAGTGGATATTGTTCTGCTTGTAGCACAGGATTGATTGTGATTTTGAAGTCCCCACACACCCTCACTGCCCCTGACTTCTTTGCTACTGGGACAATGGGTGTGGCCCATGGGCTCCAGTCAACTTTAGACAGGATTCCGTCGGCCTCTAGGCGGTCCAGCTCCGCTTCCACCTTCTGTCGTATGGCGTACGGAACTGGCCGTGCTTTGTGGAAACGTGGGATGGCCCCGTCTTGAAGAACAATTTTGCCCTTTATTTTTTTTAATGTCCCAATTCCATCTTGGAATACAGGCGTTGCAGCCACCAAGACTGTCTCCAATTTGACCTCTGTGGACTTGTCGGTGGTGTTTGGCGCCACCTGCAGGCTTTTAATGGACTTCCAATCCAGCTGTAATTTCCTCAGCCAGTCTCGGCCCCACAGTGCTGGTCCTCCTCTTTTTACAATGTACAAGTCCAATGTGCATTGTTTGCCATTGTGTTGTACCTCCACCGGCAATACGCCGAGGGGCTTGATTTTCTCTCCAGTATATGTCTTTAGGAGGACAGATGACGAGTTCAGCTTCTGGTCTCCAAAGTACTGCACAAAGTCACTGTGCGCCATCACTGACACTGCAGAGCCGGTATCCAGTTCCATCTTCACTTGTTTTCCATTCACCTGGGGTGTGAGCCAGATTGCTTCCCGGCCACCACCTTTAGCATGGTACACATCCAAGCAGTTTGTATGTTCACTTTCGTCCGATTCCTCACCTGCAGTTTCCTCTACATTGTACACTTTCTTGTTCTTGTGTGCATTCCACTGCGTCTTCCTCTCACTTTTATTCACTCTTGACTTTCCTGAGTGACAAACTCTCTGAATGTGCCCTGTCTTGTTACATAGTCTGCAGATTTCATCCCTAAATCTACACTGTGAAGGGGAGTGGAAGCCCCTCCCACACCTGTAACACGGTTCACGCTCTCTTTCTTGTGGGACTGTTGCCATTTTATTCACATTTATTGCCTTTACTCCTGTTTGCAGTTCAACGGCATCTCTGGCTGCCGTTTCCATTGAGACTGCGATTTCAACTGCCCTTTTGTAAGTGAGCTTGTCCTCGGTAAGCAGTCTCTTCTGTATGGCCTCGTTCAGAATACCGCATACCAAGCGGTCTCTCAGCGCATCATCCAGTCCCTGTGCAAATTCACAGTGCTCAATAAGTCTCTTCAGCTCAGCCACATAACAATAGATTCTCCCTCATGTTGATTTCGCTTGTGGAATCTAAAACGCTCAGCAATTAGTAGCGGCTTTGGCGATAAATGTTCTTTCATCACTTTCACCAATTCATCAAAAGTCTTATCTGATGGCTTATCTGGTGCAGTCAAGCTCCGCAACAGGCCGTATGATTTTCCCCCCATTGCACTCAGCAACACTGCAACATGTTTCTCCGCTGCTATGTCATTTGCCACAAAATACTGGGAAACGCGTTCAGTATACTCGACCCAGTCATCCGTTGTGCTGTCAAACGGGTCTATCGATCCAACTCTAGCCATCTTGTCACGCTGTGTATGCACACTCTCCTCCGAGTCACTACTGTCTGTTTCAATATGCTGCTCCTGTGAGACAGTAGAATCGGTCATCGCCGAGACATGGGTCCACTGTACAACCACCTCGTCGCCACTGTTAAATACTGAAATGACCACGGAATACCAGCGTGTTGTAGGCTTGGACTTTACTGCATAACAACAACGTTACATTCACTTCCTGTAGTGTCAAGGTACGTAGGCAGACAACCTAACAGACTCAGACCATATAGAACGATGTCAGAGCAACCGATGTCAATACTCTACAATAGAGATCCATTGTGGTAGTCGGATGCACTCTTCCTAATTGCCCTGGGTAAAGTCCATGTGTGTCTCTGCCCCGACGAGACGCTCTGCCCGACAGAAAGAAAATATTATTCATACAAAGTCATGATTAACTTTGTCAAATAGTCAAATTAAATACTTTTTCTGGAGGTGGAGGTGCTCACAGTGAAGGAACTCTTTGAACTCATGAAGCCGGAGAGCGGCCCCAGACCCAGCCATCTCTGTCGGAGCGGGAAGACCAGCTGCAGTTTATATATAGACAAACAATTAAATTAATGTGTTTTTGTATAGCCTTAAATCACAACAGTAGTTTTCTCAGTGATGATTGGTTGGATTTGTATTTAGATCATTTATTTTGAATCTGCACAACACATATCACATGTATCTATGTAACCGACAACATGGCTCGAAAAGGCGTTAGAATTATTGTATTTCCATCCACAACACACGCTAACACTTTATACATACACAAACCCCTATAGACACACTGAGACACACACACAGACACACGCACTTTACAGACACGCGCACAGACAGACAGACACACGCACTTTACAGACAGACAGACACACGCACTTTACAGACAGACACACGCACTTTACAGACACACAGACAGACACACGCACTTTACAGACACACGCAAAGACACTTTATAGACACACAGACACACACACACTTTACAGACACAGAGACACACACGCACACACACTCTACACACACAGAGACAGACTTTACGGACGGACGGAGACAGACACAAGAGGCTGTCATAATATATCAGTTGAATTCAAAGCATGCAGTACACACAATAATACATGAAACTTCTACACAACCATCACACAAACAACTATAGTGAGTCAATAAGAACAGAAAGAAGTCAATGTATAATCATTTTTGAACTATTCTATTCTCGTAAATTGTTCCTAGAATTTGTAATAAAGCTGAATTAAATTGATATTTCTGCTCAGTTTTTCTAATGTTAGTGCGACTCACCGCTGCTCGACTCCCGGACAGAGAAACAAGACACTGGAGTCTTGAAAGTGGACACTACTTTAAACTCCAGACCAGTGCTGCCCCCTGCAGGTCAGACAGTGCAATCATAATGCAATGTTTATATATGGCACTCTAAATACTGGAGAGGAAGAGGCATTTTAATAGTTTTGCAGCATCAGTCTCTCCATTGTGGTACCAGGTATTCCCAGCGGTCTCCCATCAGAGCATTCACCCCACAGAGCGCTGCTTTACGTCTGAGGCCACCCAAGATCAGGCTTCTCACATGCAGGCAGGTGCAGTGTCATAGGAACATAGATCATGGTTTATAATATATAGACCTAAGTCGGGAGATGTAGCTGCTATGTGACCAGTTTGACTTAAACTCTAAAAACACCAGCTTGCCCTAGCAACGTCTGCTGCTGATACAGAGAAGCTAACGGCATCAGAACAAATGCCCGTATAAGGAAATTGGCCCCAGCTTGTTTTACATTAACACTTGTGACATCACAGGTCGGAACAAGTGCATTTGGGTCGATCGTCACTATTTTAGGCCAATCAGCTTTAAATGCCAATAATGTTTCTCTTAATTTTGGACTGATCCAAATTCAGACACCTCCAGTTTGCCAAATGTTTTCTTTCAGTACAGCGCTTTTCAGGACCCTCAGACACGTCACATCATTAATTCCAGTAAACAAGTCTGCAATCAGCGCCTCCGATCAGCCATTCAAACACACACCTCATTCAAGGCAATGTGGGTGAAGTGTCTTGCTTAAGGACAACCACAGTGCCCTCCCACTCTGGTTCCTGGTGTTCCCAAACGTCTCCCATCACAATACTAACCAGGCCCTGCCCTGCACAGTAAAGTAAAACAAGTCCACTGGTAATATGTCACATTGACAGTTGGGAACAGACATTTTGTTAAAACAAGTATTTTATTTTAGTGATGATCAACATAGTTGAACACTAAAGTCATAAATACACTACATATTTACTTCATGCAGAGACACATGGACTTGACCCAGAGCAACGAGACTTCCACAATGGATCACTGAAAGTGTTCAGAGTTTAAAGCTGGGGTTCCCGACTTTGTTCCAGTCGAACAAACAGATCACGACTTCATCTGGTTAGAAAACTCAGAGCCACATCATGTCCACTGCAGAGGCTCAGGACCTGGACGAGAACAGACCGTTAAAATATCAAACTAACAGATAAAAGTACATTAAATCATTACTTGTGTGGTGGGGGGGCCCATGGACGGTGGGGAGGGCCTTTGTGAGGCCCCTGAGGGAGTGGATATGGAAATGCAGGAGCCACGGGCAGCTGCTGAATCTGTCCGAGAGGATAATGAGGAGGTGCAACATGAGTTTGACCACGGGGCAGTGACACAAACTGGTTCAGGTCAAACTGGTGCCCAGTTGAAGTGGAGCCGTGCTGCAGGGGGAGCCCCCACAGAGCTTCCAGAGGGTTCTGAGGAGCACTAGGAGCAGCAGGAGCAGCATGTTGCAGCAGGTGGTACCATGGGTGTGTGTGTGGAGGGACCTGAGGCGTGTACAGGTGGTTCTGGAGCAGAAGAGGAAGTAGATACTGCAGATAAACAGCAGCTTGTGGAGAATCTATGGATATTCCTTGGTTTTGGAGAAACTGCAGTAAATGGTGAAGGACATGCTCCAAATAAGCTCCATGAGGAGGACTCGTGGGAGGCTCGGTTGGGAACGGAGGCCAATAGGGAGGAAAGTGAGGGAAGTGAGGGAGAGGGACTGGGGCTGCAGTTGTAGTTGGGAACCAGGGGAAATGTGGAGCAGTAGGTGTAGCGCCATCTAGAGGTTTGGGGCACTTCAGGGTCAGTGGGACGCCGTACCAGTTCAGAGGGTAATTGTAGGTTCCATCCTGAAGAGAAAAGCATCAGTACAGTTTCACAGAACAAACTAGTCTAAAGCTGTAGTAATTTACCTCGTACACAATATAGCAGCCTTTATAAGGAATATACACAGACAGACCGTGAGGAGTCCTCTCCACATGGCCAGCAGGGTCTGCAGCAGGACCAACATTAGTTAGTTATTAAAGACCTGAAATACAACTGTGGGACTTACGCTGGCCCAAGTCAAAGTGCTGCACAGGGGCTCCAGTCGCTCTGAACCTCATGGAGTTGGGTCCACACACGACCGAAGACTGGATTTGTTTCCATAGTAACTGTTTAATAGGATCAAACGCTAAACAAACACATTACAGAATGAGACATCGGCATCACGAGTCACAGAACAAAGATGAACCAAGGTCAAGCGTTCATCTTTATTTGTAGATCATATTTAAAAACAGCCTCGAAAGTTAAGACTGTGCAACAACACAAATATATTCATGAGCAAGTGGGATTTAAAGTGAATGATTGACAAGTCAAAAGGTCAGAACAAACAGAAACCAAAACAATTCAAAAGCCATTGGGTGCCCATGTCTGCATGAGTTTCCTCCGGGTGCTCCGGTTTCCCCTATACCACTAAACAGTTACAATGGTTCAGGCTGAAGGAGTGAGTGAAACTACAGATGGAAATGAGTCCAAGGAGACAATCCAATGATTTTACAGCACAGTTCATTAATGAACTCTGCCCCGAATACATAAATGGTTTAACAATATCACCCAGAGGCTCAAACTACTGACCCCAGAAAGAAACTTTTGAGACGAGAGAAAGACATTTGAAAAAGTTGAAAGAATATCGTTTGGATTAGATGGAGACAGAAACAAACATCTGTCAGTGACCGTCGTGAGGTACCTGCAGCGTCCGCTTGGTAAGAGCCGCGGTAATCGTCCGAACCGGTTCTATTTGCGCTGGTTCCGAACACGATGCGTCCTTCCCAGATTCTACTCGTGTGCTCTTCTTTGGCTCCATCTCGTACTTCACTTTTCCTCAGAACAGCAGCTTCTGTTTGCACCAAGTGTAGCGTCAGTAAAACCAACACTGCGGCGACAGCGGAAGCAGCGGAAGAATGAGCGTGTGGCAACATCCCGTCACAGGAGTCTGACTCTGAGCTGAGGACCTCTGGGCCTTTAAGTATGGAGCCACCTGCGACCACCTGCTGTCAACCAATCAGAGACCACCTGCTCTGCACCAATCAGAGACAACATCAGGGACACTGACAACACCTGCTGCAGTCTGATCCTGTCTTTGGGGTTTTAATATTCTATTATTTTAAACGTTATTTTATCTAAGTTATCTAAGTTATTTGAACAAGTTTGTTTATGGATCAGAAACATAGGACTCATCATTCAGGCAGAACAAGAATGTTGTGAATATGATGTAAACTGAGCTCTGCTGCCCTCTGGTGGAGGCATCTGGTCATTGCGTTGGTTTCCTCCGGTTTCTCCTACCACTAAAAATATGCACAATAGTTCTGGCATGCGCCTCCTGTAGTGACCCCGCTCCCATCTCTGTGTGGAGTGAGAGACAAAAAACAATTAACATTGTTATTTAATTAACATTAAATAACAATTGCAAACCGCTTTGTGACTCTGGTCTGTGAAAGACGGTATATAAATAATGATTACTTACTTATTGATATGTTGTTATGTATGACGTCATAAACTACAGCTGAGGGGCCACAATGGTATATTGTGGAGGCTCAACTTGTTTTCATGACAACATTTCATATAATTGAAAGAACATATTTAACATTTCTTTATCAAACATTTCTTTGATAAAGAGAGGGATCATGAGGTGTTATATTTGTGTTTTGAATCCGTAAAAGAAACAAACTTTGAGGATGTTTTTATGTGGATTACATTTTGTGTTTTTTGTTGTGGTCTGTAGATTTCAACACTTGGATTGAACCTAAACTGAACCAAAGCTAAAGAAAGCTGCGTATTGTGAACAGATGAATGTTTTTGATGAATTATTATGAGGTATAACGTGCCATTGTGTCACTCCTGAAGTTACAAACCTTGGTTAGGTATTGATTTCCATTCATTTAAATAGACTGCACAGTTTGCGGATGAGATAAGGACCGAGGGCCACATAGAAACGTGAATCGGGGCAATACAGTCTATGATCGGGGCGTACGGGCAGCACTTTGCGCAGGTCTGTCGTCTCCACCAGGGGGCAGAGAACATGGAGGTCCGAGTTCAACCATCACACCGCCTCTATGATGTGACTCATTCAGAATAACATATCAATGACCAGATGCCTCCACCAGAGGGCAGCAGCGCTCAGTTTACATCATATTTACTACATTCTTGTTCTGCCTAAATAATGAGTCTGTCTCTTGATTCTGATCCAAAAACAAACTCAAAACAAATTGTTAAAATAGAAAATTAAAATCCTACAGACAGGATCAGACTGCAGCAGGTGTTGTCAGTGTCCCTGATGTTGTCTCTGATTGGTGCAGAGCAGGTGGTCTCTGATTGGTTGACAGCAGGTGGTCGCAGGTGGCTCCATACTTAAAGGCCCAGAGGTCCTCAGCTCAGAGTCAGACTCCTGTGACGGGATGTTGCCACACGCTCATTCTTCCGCTGCTTGCGCTGTCGCCGCAGTGTTGGTTTTACTGACGCTACACTTGGTGCAAACAGAAGCTGCTGTTCTGAGGAAAAGTGAAGTACGAGATGGAGCCAAAGAAGAGCACACGAGTAGAATCTGGGAAGGACGCATCGTGTTCGGAACCAGCGCAAATAGAACCGGTTCGGACGATTACCGCGGCTCTTACCAAGCGGACGCTGCAGGTACCTCACGACGGTCACTGACAGATGTTTGTTTCTGTCTCCATCTAATCCAAACGATATTCTTTCAACTTTTTCAAATGTCTCTCTCGTCTCAAAAGTTTCTTTCTGGGGTCAGTAGTTTGAGCCTCTGGGTGATATTGTTAAACCATTTATGTATTCGGGGCAGAGTTCATTAATGAACTGTGCTGTAAAATCATTGGATTGTCTCCTTGGACTCATTTCCATCTGTAGTTTCACTCACTCCTTCAGCCTGAACCATTGTAACTGTTTAGTGGTATAGGGGAAACCGGAGCACCCGGAGGAAACTCATGCGGACATGGGCACCCAATGGCTTTTGAATTGTTTTGGTTTCTGTTTGTTCTGACCTTTTGACTTGTCAATCATTCACTTTAAATCCCAATTGCTCATGAATATATTTGTGTTGTTGCAGTCTTAACTTTCGAGGCTGTTTTTAAATATGATCTACAAATAAAGATGAACGCTTGACCTTGGTTCATCTTTGTTCTGTGACTCGTGATGCCGATGTCTCATTCTGTAATGTGTTTGTTTAGCGTTTGATCCTATTAAACAGTTACTATGGAAACAAATCCAGTCTTCGGTCGTGTGTGGACCCAACTCCATGAGGTTCAGAGCGACTGGAGCCCCTGTGCAGCACTTTGACTTGGGCCAGCGTAAGTCCCACAGTTGTATTTCAGGTCTTTAATAACTAACTAATGTTGGTCCTGCTGCAGACCCTGCTGGCCATGTGGAGAGGACTCCTCACGGTCTGTCTGTGTATATTCCTTATAAAGGCTGCTATATTGTGTACGAGGTAAATTACTACAGCTTTAGACTAGTTTGTTCTGTGAAACTGTACTGATGCTTTTCTCTTCAGGATGGAACCTACAATTACCCTCTGAACTGGTACGGCGTCCCACTGACCCTGAAGTGCCCCAAACCTCTAGATGGCGCTACACCTACTGCTCCACATTTCCCCTGGTTCCCAACTACAACTGCAGCCCCAGTCCCTCTCCCTCACTTCCCTCACTTTCCTCCCTATTGGCCTCCGTTCCCAACCGAGCCTCCCACGAGTCCTCCTCATGGAGCTTATTTGGAGCATGTCCTTCACCATTTACTGCAGTTTCTCCAAAACCAAGGAATATCCATAGATTCTCCACAAGCTGCTGTTTATCTGCAGTATCTACTTCCTCTTCTGCTCCAGAACCACCTGTACACGCCTCAGGTCCCTCCACACACACACCCATGGTACCACCTGCTGCAACATGCTGCTCCTGCTGCTCCTAGTGCTCCTCAGAACCCTCTGGAAGCTCTGTGGGGGCTCCCCCTGCAGCACGGCTCCACTTCAACTGGGCACCAGTTTGACCTGAACCAGTTTGTGTCACTGCCCCGTGGTCAAACTCATGTTGCACCTCCTCATTATCCTCTCAGACAGATTCAGCAGCTGCCCGTGGCTCCTGCATTTCCATATCCACTCCCTCAGGGGCCTCACCAAGGCCCTCCCCACCTTCCATGGGCCCCCCCACCACACAAGTAATGATTTAATGTACTTTTATCTGTTAGTTTGATATTTTAACGGTCTGTTCTCGTCCAGGTCCTGAGCCTCTGCAGTGGACATGATGTGGCTCTCTCAGTTCTGTGGACACGGACCAGATGTTGTAAAACACATATTTGACTTGTTCGTTGTCTGACTCGATGTGCTAATAAATTAATTCTAGCTCACCCTGTGTGCTCTAAGTTAATTTGCTATTGGCACAAGTGTCATTCCTAAAAGTTTATGCTAAAATTACAAGAGGTGACAGAACAATCTCACTCTTATATTCTGATGCATTAGATCATTTATATTTTGAAACTGTCTCATGTCTGTGGTTTTAATCTTGGTGTAGAGCTCCATTGCAGCTATACAATCTAAAAGTAACAAATTAATTTGCCTTTATTCCTCTTGCAATTTTGAGGGAAATGCAAAAACTTATGAAAGACTAACTAACTTCCCCTGAAACTATTTGAAAAGGACCTCTCACTTGACCAAAGGTTTAAATTTATGTATTTCCCTAAACTACATTTTCTCAGACTTTACAAGCCGCAAACTAGGATCAGAGAATCAAACGGTAAACCCTGTAGCGCAGAGGGACCGATGTCCATAAATGTAGCTTGTCCTCGATCATCACTGTCGTTAGCCCAGTCCAGTCCAGAAAGGGCTAATGTGACTGCAGGTTTTCCATCAGACCACGCACAGGAGCTAAACTGACTCCTTCCACTTCCTCAAGTCTTCAGGTTAAGACTGAAGTCACCTGAGAAATGGGTGGAGTCTGTTTTCCTTTGTATTTGGTCTGATGGAAAACCTGCAGCCACAGCGGTTTCTGGACCGGTTTGGACTGTCCTTGCCAATCCAGTAGGGTCCGTTGATGTCTATTGATCGCCTGGTCTTCCCAGAGGACAACACTCATTTTAAAACTTTTGATTGGATTTGGGCTTTTGAATGGTATGTCCATCTAGATTTACAATTAACACTAGTAAATGTATCAGTCTTAAGTTGTAGATATGGCTTTATTATGCTAGCTAGACCTTTACGCTTTCTAAAGCTAGAGAATGTATTTTTTATTTTTTTTTCAGTTATTGTTCTGTGTTCGCCTCATTCCTACTGTTCTGTAACTTGTGATGCAACCCTGAAATTTCCCCACTATGGGACGAATAAAGGATCGTGATCTATATTGGTAGATCTGAAGTTAATTACAATGCCTACTTTGAGTTAGCGGCGTTTGGACATGTCTAACCTAAAGCTACACTAAATTAAAAAATCAGCTTTTCCCATTTTTGACCGGTCTTTCATTAAGTACAGTGGTATTAAAAAGTTACATTTGTATGATTTTCCTTTAAGTCATTGATTTGCTTGGTTCAGAAATTCCAGTAAATATATGAAATCGGAGACAAACACGGTGATATTTTAGAAGTGAAATAAAGTTTGTATCATTCACAGAAAGTGGGCAACAAGTATTTTAACCAAGAATTATTGTACCCAAGAGTTATTTTCCCCAAATTGGGCATTTAAAACGTTTTCATACCATTGTATTAGAGGTTGACAATGGGACAAAGAATTTAAATATTTTGTTGTAAATTGATAAAGCCATGATAGAATTTGTTTTTGTTACAGCAACAGGCTATTTGTCAAATTTAAGCCACATTTTGTCCCACTTTGGGTTAATCCTCTTGTTTATAGCATTTGAAATAGACCCATTTAGCACTGGATTAGCATTGGTTTATATTTAGAATGGTCCCGTTTTAGACCGCCAGATCTGGTGGGGAAAAAATCCTGTATTTGGAGGTGTTTTTTTAGGTTCTATTATATCAAATGTTTATGAATTAAGTAAAGTATTTTTCAGTACAAAGTTCTCCTTTCATTCACAATGGGTCTACTGTAAAAAGAGTCAGATTAACCTATTTATGAGAGGCCAACTGTCTCTTTGGGTCGACCTCCATTCAATTTGTTGTCATTTTCAGCCTTTGTCTCCATTCATTAAATATGAAATCTCTGGAGAAGAATCAATATTTGCCATGAAAATTATTTAAGTAAAAGTAGCGTTTTTATAGAATTCCACTGTTGACAATATATGAATGTCAGATCCTGAGACCTCGAAAGCTAAGCAGGGCAGTGCCTGGTTAGTACTGTGATGGGAGACCTCTGGGAACACAGTGGGGCGGCTGCAACTTCACCCACTTTGCCTGCTGTCTGCTGTGTGTGTGAACGGTTGGTGGGGCTGATGGTGCATACTGGTTGCCTTGCTTCTATCAGTGTGCCCCAGGGCAGCTGTGGCTACACAAGTGGTTGAATGGAGTGAATAAATATTGTCTTGTGAAGCATCTTTCAGTTTCTAAAAAGCGCAGAATAAAAGCAATGCATTATTATTATTCCATTTTACAGATGACTCCACGTATTCAGAAAATCACACAAGCTCTAAGTCTCAAAGAAGTTTTTCCTTGTGCTAAGTCAAGCACTTGAAGTGCTGTTAAACAAGGACAATAAGATGTAATCCCCACCTCTGCACCTTCTCCACCAACTCCCACTGATGACTGCTGCCGTTGTGTCCTTGGGCAAGACACTTAACCCCACTTTGCCCAAAAGCCCCCACTGAAAGATCAAGGCTATGCTCACACTCAGAGAGCAGCCGTCCTCCTGTGGACTCACCACCTGCAGAGGGTCAGTGAGGGGCTGGTGCTATGAGACTTGGGTGGCATCTCTGATTGCCACCCCCCTGACCCAGAAATGGATTAAAGGGTAGAAAATGGATGGAATAAGATGTAATCAATCCATTTTATTTATAGAGCCCTTTACAACTCTCAAACTGAAATTTGTCGATGGACTTATTCTTCAAGTGTCCAGGACTGTGAGATTTCATAACACTTTGAAGCAACTATGGTTAAAGTTCTAACTTCATTCTTACATATGCAGAAGCCTGTACTTTTCCATTTGATGTTTTGTCTATCTGAAGGCCAAGCTACATGGCATCGTGGCAGCTGCTGATTGGAGGTCTCTGTCGTAACATACCTTGTTTGTGTGCTTTGTTCGTGCTGTCTCTACCATTGACAATAAAACATGTCTTCTGTCTGAATGAAAGACACGATCCCAGACTTTGACATCTTCTTCAGGACTTTATGTTGAGTAAAAGTGGATATCGAAACGTGAAAACCTTATCAGGAGATTGCCAAACCGATACCGATCCAATATCACCAATGTTCAATACCAGGATAATATCGGGGCTAGCCTGGATTTAGCCATCCGTAAACTCCGGTCAATTATCATTTCCTACATGTACGTCTGGGTCTGATCCTAGTGGCTGCAGTTTCCTCGGTTGAATCCCCTCTGACCAATCAGCGAGCGGGGGAGGCGGGTGTTGTAGGTTGGTGTTGGTGATGTCAAGAGTTTGCACCAAATTTGCTGGTTGTAGTTTGGCAGAGACTCCAACACAAATCAAAGAATCAAACAGTTGAAACACAAGACATTAATAATAATTATAACTTGTCCTGTAATAAGGTCCTGTGTCTCGAATGTTGAAAGAATACGTTTTCGCACTACCCTCCTATGTTTTTGCACTTCCATTGCAGATCCTCTATTCAACTCACAGTGGGTAAATGTCAGTGTTGCATCCCAACCTACCAAACAGAAGGAATGAAGGGGCACAAGATAAATAAACAATAACTCTATACTAAAATAGAATAATAATCTCTAACTTTAGCATAAAAAAGCAGTACCAAACCCTAGCTTTAGCATAATAAAGAAGCAAATATGAGATATCCAACTTTAGCATAAGGAAGAAGCAAGAATGAGGTATAATTAGACTTTAAAACAGCTCTGCTTGTGTACAAGTCTCTCCATGGCCTCGCACCAAAATATATTAGTGACATGTTAGTACCATACGAACCAGCCCGGACTCTGAGGAGCACAGGGACTGGACTCCTGTTAGTGCCCAGAGTCAGAACTAAACATGGGGAGGTCGCATTTCAGATTCATACTGCTAAAATGGCCTGGCCCCACCCTGGAGCCAGCCCCACCCTCGGCGGCAACCCCCGAACCCGGTGATGGACACCGCCAGTAAGGGATGCTGTCAGGCTGAAGAAGGAGTCCTATCGAGCCATGATGGTTCGGGGGACTCCTGAGGCAGCTGTCCAGTACCGGCAGGCCAAGCGTGCCGCGGCCCGGGTTGTTGCAGAGGCAAAAACCCGGGACTGGGAGGAGTTTGGAGAGTCCATGGAGCATGACTATCGGTCGGCCTCGAAGAGATTCTGGCAAACCATCCGGCGCCTCAGGAGGGGGAAGCAGTTCTTTGCCAACACCATGTACGGTGCGGGTGGAGAGCTGCTGACCTCGACTGGGGATATTGTCGGGCGGTGGAAGGAATACTTTGAGGTTCTCCTCAATCCCCCCGTCACGTCCTCTGTTACAGAGGCAGAGGCTGAGGATGTTGGGGCGGATACATCCATCTCCCTGGCTGAGGTCACCAAGGTGGTTGGCAGCCTCCATGGTGGCAAGGCTCCAGGTGTGGATGAGATCCGCCCTGATTATCTAAAGTCTCTGGATGTTGTAGGACTGTCTTGGCTAACACGTCTCTGCAACATCGCGTGGCGATCGGGGGCGGTGCCAATGGAGTGGCAGACCGGGGTGGTGGTCCCTCTCTACAAGAAGGGGGACCGGAGGGTGTGTTCCAATTATTGTGGGATCACACTCCTCAGCCTCCCCGGTAAGGTCTACTCCAGGGTACTGGAGAGGAGGTTACGGCCGATGGTCGAATCTCGGATCCAGGAGGAGCAGTGTGGTTTTCGTCCCGGTCGCGGAACACTGGACCAGCTCTATACTCTCCATCGGATACTCGAGGGTTCATGGGAGTTCGCCCAACCTGTCCACATGTGCTTTGTGGATTTGGAGAAGGCGTTCGACTGTGTTCCCCGGGGTGTCCTTTGGGGGGTTCTCCGGGAGTACGGGGTCGGAGGTCCTCTGCTGAGGGCCATCCGATCCCTGTATGACCGGAGCCAGAGCTGTGTTCGCATTGCCGGCAGTAAGTCAGACCTGTTCCCGGTGAATGTTGGCCTCCAACAGGGCTGCCCTTTGTCACCGGTTCTGTTCACTGTATTTATGGACAGAATTTCTAGGCGCAGCCAGGGGTCGGAGGGGGTCCGGTTCGGAGACCACAGGATTTCATCTCTGCTGTTTGCGGACAATGTTGTCCTGTTGGCTCCAACGAACCAGGACCTGCAGCATGCACTGGGACGGTTTGCAGCCGAGTGTGAAGCAGCTGGGATGAGAATCAGCACCTCCAAATCCAAGGCCATGGTGCTCGACCGGAAAAAGGTGCCTTGCTGAAGTGGAGGAGTTCAAGTATCTCGGGGTCTTGTTCACGAGTGAGGGAAGGATGGAGCGTGAGATTGACAGGCGGATCGGTGCAGCGTGCGCAGTGATGCGGTCTCTGTATCGGACCGTTGTGGTAAAGAGGGAGCTGAGCCGAAAGGCAAAGCTCTCGATTTACCGGTCAATCTTCGTTCCCTCCCTCACCTATGGTCATGAGCTTTGGGTAATGACCGAAAGAACGAGATCGCGGATACAAGCGGTCGAAATGAGCTTCCTCCGCAGAGTGGCTGGGCGCTCCCTTAGAGATAGGGTGAGGAGCTCAGTCACACGGGAGGAGCTCGGAGTAGAGCCGCTGCTTCTCCACGTCGAGAGGAACCAGTTGAGGTGGCTCGGGCATCTGTTCCGGATGCCTAATGGACGCCTCCCTCGGGAGGTGTTCCGGGCACGTCCCACCGAGAGGAGGCCCCGCGGAAGACCTAGGACACGCTGGAGGGACTATGCCTCTCAGCTGGCCTGGGAACGCCTTGGGGTCCCCCAGGACGAGCTGGAGGAAGTGTGTGTGGATAGGGAAGTCTGGGCGTCTCTGCTTAGACTGCGGCCCCCGCGACCCGGCAACAGATAAAGTGGAAGAAAATGGATGGATGGATGGATAGACTGCTAAAATCGGGAACAATCTTCATGAAGATGTGAGACAGGCCTCCTCTCTGACAATGTTTAAAACCAGGTTAGAAACAGTCCTTTTTAGCTGTGCATGCAACTGAGGGATTTGATATTTTTGTCTTTCCTTTGAATGTACTGTGATTATTTATGATTTGAATGCTAATCTTATTTTGTTCAGCACTTTGAGTCGCCTTGTATATAAACCTGCCTTGCCTTGCCTAAAATGTCAAACTTTGGCATAATAAAGAAGCAAGTAATACTAAGCAAAATCACAATACATCACAGAATTGTATCGCAAGAACATCGAATTACGGCACAAACATCGCAACACTCTCGTCACATTTTTTTATTTATTTTTTGCCAATTCCTACCTCCTGCCTAGATAATCGAGTGACGCGAAAATCCCATTGTTCCCGCCAGCCCGTGAACGCACCACGGTCCTCCCAGTCAGATCCATCCCCGTGTTGTATGTGACGCTGCGTCTGTCTGTCTGCGCCTTCAGCCCTGCGCCTCCGTCTCTCCTCTCTCACGCCGCTTCCCTCGCCTCTCACTCGGGGGGGAGGGAATATTTTCTCGGCTCCCCCCAAAAACACCCCTGCTCTCCCTGCTCTGGATCACCGCTGGGTCTGAGAGATGCCAAGGACGGTCATGGATCCATCTCTGCCCTGCGCTCTTGTGCCCTAGCCCGGTGGAGGAAAGGGGAGGA
Organism: Knipowitschia caucasica; assembly: GCA_964034765.1. NCBI lineage: Eukaryota > Metazoa > Chordata > Actinopteri > Gobiiformes > Gobiidae > Knipowitschia > Knipowitschia caucasica. The sequence continues at coordinate 45,687,393 of OZ035825.1, forward strand.
GGAGCATTATTCGACCCCCGCCAGGTGAATTTATTACATCTAGGCTTTTTCGGCGTGTCGGTAGAAGGGCGAGGCTGGTTTTACGGCGATGTTTTGATTGTTTTAACCGTGGATTTTTAGGGTGGAACAAGGGGGAACCATGTCGGCTAGCTCTGGTTAGCTCCTGCTTCGTCATTCGCCAGGCTCTCTGTAATGGGGATGCGCAGCCGGTGTTATGCTTTATCCTGCACCCCGATTCAAATGGTCACCCCGTCTAAGCTTCTTTCTCCCAATTTTCTCATCCATCGCGCGTTTATGGGGGTGTAACATTAAAAAAATCCTCACACCAGACGCCCCTAAGCGGTGTTCTCCATCCCCAGAACTAGCACTAGGGATAGACCATGCTTTCTTGTGGTGATTTGCCATTGGTTTGAGGGCCACTGCAAACAATACAATTCAGAAATGGATATAGTCTTAAGCATACACGAATGCAGTGAATACATATATACTCAAATGCAATGGGTTGATCCAAAAAAAAAAAAAAGGAATTTGGAACATGTCTCATTGATGGTATACATTCGCTGTACTTATTAACTAGGATAGAAATAATCTTGTGACATTTGCAAATATTAACATCATGAAACGTTCTGCGATTAGCTTTGCGATCTGCTGCTTATTATGCCATAAAATTGTAGAATACTGGGTTGTTTCAGGGCCGAAATTGCACATTGGTACAACATGTGCTAGGCGGGGTGAGATGGGGACACTGCCTTTTTACTGTCTGAGCTGCAAAATTTGGTCTGAAGCAAATCATGGAATATGCACTTGAATGACTGTCTTTTTGAAAAATCTTAACTCTCCTGCAGCTAAATGTTTGCTGTGTGGACTATTCATTCGATGTCACTGATTGACATTTTCTTGAATGTTGTTTTATGTATATTTGTTCATTGTGCAGTGATCTGGTAGGATAATGGCAAGTGTGATTGCAGAGCACAGTTCATACACAAGATTAAAATCATAAATAATCACAGTACATTGAAAAGTAAAAGGGTGAAATCCTTTAGTTATCTGCCGAGCTATATGGAACTATTTTAACGTGGCTTTGAACATTGTCAGATAAGAAACCTGTCTTACATTTTCAGGAAGACGGTAGCAGATTTTGGCTGCATAAATCTGAAACGCTGCCTCCCCATGAGTAGCCTTGACTCTGGGCACCAGCAGGAGGCCAGTCCCCGTGCTCCTCAGAGTCCCAGCAGGAGGCCAGTCCCTGTGCTCCTCATAGTCCCAGCAGGAGGCCAGTCCCTGTGCTCCTCATAGTCCCAGCAGGAGGCCAGTCCCTGTGCTCCTCATAGTCCCAGCAGGAGACCAGTCCCTGTGCTCCTCAGAGTTGGTTCATATGGGCGGCACGGTGGCTGAGTGGATAGCACTCTTGCCTCTCAGCAAGAAGGTCCTGGGTTCGAATCCCGGTTGGACCAGGGCCTTTCTGAGTGGAGTTTGCATGTTCTCCCCGTGTCTGCGTAGGTTTCCTCCGGGTGCTCCGGTTTAAAAAAACACTAAAAATATGTACAATAGGTCTGGCATGTGCCTCCTGTACTGGCACCCCTGCTCCCAAAAATAACAATTGTAAACCGCTTTTAGACTCCGATGTGCAGTGAAAAGGCGGTATATAAATAAAGATTACTTACTTACTCTTATGGACTATGGAATGAGGCCATGGCCATAATATTTAGCTTGATCTTATACCGCCTTTAGCCCTTTGAGTTGATTTCTATATTGTACCAGTGCTTAATACAAATTGCTCATTTCATTTTCCTCCCATAATGTTTCATTGTTTTGTTTTTGACTGTCCTCAAATAGACTTTTTATATCAGAGATGACTAAGGAGTCTTTTCTTTGCTATAATGACTAGATTCTTGTATTGTGCCGACCTCCGGACAATTTGATTTCAATTATATGCAAAGAAAGAACTTTTTTTATTAATGTTTTTCTCATAGAATTCTTGCATTCGTCTTGAGAGACTGGCCTCCGGAAATAATTTAACCTTTTTTCTTGCTTCAATATGTTTCTTTCTTCAGAAAACCGCAAACATTCAAGTGGAAATTTTCAAAATGTTATTTTTGTCTACTTCAAGTGGCATTTGTGAGTTTTTGCCAAAGAACTCAACTGTACTCAACAGTAATCATTAATAATTAATTGACTGAGTCTGCGGACTAATGTAAACATTTCCTTATTTCTGAAGTGGTTCAGGAACAAAACAAACCAAAAAACCTTCATCATCATTGACTCAAGATATGGACGCTTTGCAAAACATTTCAATTCAAATTAATCCCCTCTCTCTCTCTCTGGTCTCTCACTCTCTGGTCTCTCTCTCTCTCTGGTCTCTCACTCTCTGGTCTCTCTCTCTTTCTGGTCTCGCCATCTCTGGTCTCGCCATCTCTGGTCTCGCCATCTCTGGTCTCGCCATCTCTGGTCTCGCCATCTCTGGTCTCGCCATCTCTGGTCTCTCTATCGCTGGTCTCTCTCTCTCTTTCTGGTCTCTCACTCTCTGGTCTCTTCTCCTTGGTCTCTCACTCTGGTCTCTCTCTCTTTCTGGTCTCACCATCTCTGGTCTCGCCATCGCTGGTCTCTCTCTCTCTGGTCTCTTCTCCTTGGTCTCTCACTCTCTGATCTCTCTCTCTTTCTGGTCTCTCTCTCTTTCTGGTCTCTCTCTCTTTCTGGTCTCTCTCTCTTTCTGGTCTCACCATCTCTGGTCTCGCCATCTCTGGTCTCGCCATTTCTGGTCTCTCTCTCTCTGGTCTCTTCTCCTTGGTCTCTCTCTCTCTGGTCTCCCTATATAGCCCTAATTATAGATTTTATTTATACGGCATGTAACATTTCCACAAAACCTCAAAATGCCACTAATTAAAATACAATACAACAACAACCCTGACTCTGGGAAGCACAGGGACTGGCCTCCTGCCGGTGCCCAGAGTCAGGACTAAACCTGGGGAGTCAGCATTTAAGGTTCAACAGTCTTTCCAAAAATGTGAGACGGGCTTCTACTCTGACAATGTTCATATCCAGGTTAAAAACAGTTATGTTTATCTGTGCATACAACTGAAGGATTGTATCTTCACAATTTTGAATGCGCTGTAATTATGAATTATTTTAATGTTTATTTTCTTGTTTGATTACGCACATTGAGCTGCCTTGTGTATGAACAGTACTATACAAATGCCTTTTTAATAAATTAAAATCAAGCAATTAGAGGAGAAAACTCTATTCAAAACACAACCACGAACAAACCGCATCATTTTTATACAGTATATTTATCACGCACATTTTGCACTATACATAAACAGTGCATTTGTCACAGTTTTGAGCAGAATCGGGCACATTACACACACCGGCTAACATTAGCATCCCTGCGTTGCTACAGCACTACTAGCATCCGCGGCTAGCTCCATCCTCCAGGCCTGGTCCACGCGCGCACACCTCTCTCTAACCGTTAACCTCGCCTCCTCCGCCGGCTTGGACTGCACGCGCCCCCCCCCCGCCCCTCCCTGGTTCCCAAAACGCGACACACACACGCACACAAAAATAAATAAATAATCATAGACATTTATTATTATTTTTTTCCTCGGTGCAGACGTGAAAGCCCCTCGCTCAGATCACCGGATGTAGTTATGTAACCATTAATGACACCGCACTCGTCCTTGAAACAAAAGCTGTTGTCTGATGGGGTTTTGGTTCCCCGGGTTTAGCAGCAGCTTTGAGGGGGGAGAGAGAGCGGGGAAGGGACCCAGGGCTGGATCTTTCCCCCCCCCCCCCCGGAGGCTTGCATCCTCAGCCTGGAGTTTATTGAAATGAGAAAACCCCGTCTCCTCTCAGCCACTGTCAGCCATTGTTTATGTTGTCATTGGAGGTGGTGGTGGTGGTGGGGGGAGATCATGGGGGAGAGAGAGGGAGAGGGGGGAGATCACGCTTGTTTTGCACGCTATGTCCCCAACGATGGCGATGATCACTGAGGGCATTCCTACCACCTCGATGCACGTACGCTGCACAAGACCAGGCGTAAAAACAATGGAGAATATGCGCCCAAATGCACTGTTATTGCATTTGTGGACTGATCGATTCTCGGGCATGCTGTAAGGAAAGCGCAGACTGTCTGGTAGGCCCAGTCCTGGCTTGTTTTGCATATGTCTCCCCGTATAATTATTCTGTGCATTGGCCACGTTGATTTGGCTTGTGTCTGGACTATGCATTCAATTACTTATCAATGTCTATGCCTTGTTTTGGCTCCACTATATTAATCACATAGCGGTAATGAATTAGACTTGGCTGTCTCATATCTGTCTGGAAGGTCCTTATTATGTCTCAGTACTGACATTTTGTATCTGCTGTGTATTCCTATTATTGTGATGACCTATGGGTGTAAATTAGCACTTATAACAATATCCTGGTAGAAGTATTTCTCTTATGTTTTGGTTAAGATCGAGATTCGTTATTTGTCCCACAGTGGGCACATTTCAACGTTGCAGTGCACACACAGGTTTGTAGTAGGAGACACACAGGGAGCACACAAAATATACAATATAAGTAGCTGCTATGTTTCTTGGCTTGCTGTAAATGCTTCAATACACTGATTTATCTCTAATCTCTGTTTTTATATATAGTGTAAAGTTGGATATAGGGAAGGATACGAATTAGTTAATTTTTAGTTGTCACAATAATTACTACAGTGCGCTCAGTTGGTAGAGCATCGGACTTGGCCTGAAGGTCGTGGGTTTGAGCCCCCTGCAAGACCTACTTCACGACTCCCACTAAAGACTGCTGTCGTTGTGTCCTTGGGCAAGACGGTTAGCTCCACTTTGCCTGAAGCCCCCGCTGAAAGATCAAGGCTCCTGTGGATTCACCAGTGCTCTGTGTGCCGGGTGCAGCTCTGACTGCCACTACCCTGACCCAGAAATGGAATAAGGGGAAGAAAATGGATGGATTTATATATTTATTCTTATTCTCACTACTTTGTCAGTAACTGATAGATGAAACTATATATTTATATCTATCGTCTGAAAATTTTCTTCAAAAGTGGATAGTTTTGTGCTGTTTTCATTGTACAACAATTAAGCTTTAGCAATTTGTAAGAGTTTAACATTCCTGCATGTGGCAAGAGCTCTGGTGTGTGCTCTCTGTCTGGTGCACTCTGGGGTAGTCTTGCACAGTTTTTCCAATGTGGCAAATAAATGAATCTGAATCTGATGTCAGACCTCTGAAGCTAAGCAGGGTAGGGCCTGGTTTTTACTGTGATGGGAGACCTCTGAGAACACCAGGTGCCACAGTGGTTGTGTCCTTATGCAAGACACTTTACCCACATTAGAATGAGTCTGGTGTGTGTGTGTGAATAGGTAGTGGTGATGAGAGGGGCTGATTGCCTCCCTTCTGTCAGTGTGTCCCAGGGCAGCTGTGGTTTGGACCATGAATCCTCTCTGCTCTGGTCTGGACCAGTGTAAAACCATGAACACTGTACTGCAGCAACATCTTAGGTAGAAAAAAAGCAAGAAAAATAAAATGTATAATGCACAAAACAACAACTGTTCCAGAGCCACCCAGGACCTGCAGCCGTTTTCCAGCTCATTCAAAAGGGCTCAGTGATTTTCTATCATCGCATTTCTGTGTTTGCAAATCCACAGCTTTGTAAAGACGTATGAGATGACCACAGTTGTGATTTAGAGCTACACAAAAATACATTGAATTGAATTAACAGGACAGTAGTAAGAGCACACAAAATATACAGATACATAGCTGCAGATGCGTCCGTAATAGGAGCAATAAATCTATAAAGTTACAATAAGTATAAGCTTCTACAATTCAATACTTACTGTAAGAGCCATTTTGTTGTGGTTTTGCAGGTGTGCTTTTTGTTTTCCCCGTCATCCTGGAATACTTTGTTTTGGAAAGCTCTGCCGCTCAATGATGAATGCCATAATAACGACACAATCCATCATGTGTTGTATTTCACCTCCACCTGTCACGATCTTTCATCTGATTGGTTCACAAACAGGAAGTGTGGGAGAAAAACTAACAGGCTCTGTGTTTTCTCTGCCTTGTGTTTCCTTCCAGTTCGACTCCGCGCCGCTTTAAAACAAGCCGACACCACTGAAGGAAGTCGTACAAAGAAGCGACAATAACGGGAGGAGCCTTCGCGTTTCAGCAGCGAGAGGAGAAAGTTTTGGGACCAGGAAGTGAATCAGGAAGTGGTGGTGGTGGTTGTAGTAGCGGGGGTTGCAGGTGAGAGCGCAGGAGGCGGGGTCAGGACTGAACGGATATTTGCCCCCGATAAAGTCATCACACTGGGAGAAGAGGGCGAGACGGTGAGGAGACGCCACCATGAGCGACCAGAACGTCATCAAGGAGGGCTGGGTCCAGAAACGAGGTGAGACCGGCTTCTGTTGCGTTTGTGGTAACCGTATTGAATGGATGGATGGATGGATGTGTTTCTGCTGCTGGAAACCTGAAATTCTCCTACAGGGATCAATAAAGTATTTATCTATTTAAATAAATGGATAAATAAATGGATTGGTCTCATTATTCATAATAAACTGTGTTGTGAGGAAATAAAACTCTGGTCTATTTGCCGGTCTCTCTCTCTGGTCTCTCTGGTCTCTCTGGTCTCTCTCTCTGGTCTCTCTCTGGTCTCTTTGGTCTGTCTCTCTGGTCTCTCTCTCTGGTCTCTCTCTCTCTGGTCTCTCTCTCTGGTCTCTCTCTCGGGTCTCTCTCTCGGGTCTCTCTGGTCTCTCTCTCTGGTCTCTCTCTCGGGTCTCTCTCTCGGGTCTCTCTCTCGGGTCTCTCTCTCGGGTCTCTCTCTCGGGTCTCTCTCTCGGGTCTCTTTGGTCTGTCTCTCTGGTCTCTCTCTCTGGTCTCTCTCTCTGGTCTCTCTCTCTGGTCTCTCTCTCGGGTCTCTCTCTCGGGTCTCTCTCTCGGGTCTCTCTCTCGGGTCTCTCTCTCTGGTCTCTTTGGTCTGTCTCTCTGGTCTCTCTCTGGTGTCTCTAAAACTGTTTCGAGATATGAAAAGAATGTGTGAGGTGGAGAGACTGATTGGAGCGGTGTTGTGGTCGCTGTGTCGGACTATGAGGAAGCAGCGTCTCTAGTCAGAGCTTTATCAGACCTTTTGTGGTGAAGAGGGAGCAGCGTCTATAGTAGGGCTGAAACAACTAATCGATTAATCGACGACTAATCGATTATTGAAATAGTCGACAACTATTTTAGTAATCGATTAATCGTTTTCTGGTTCACACGGACTCAAACAGAGCAAAAATGACATGAAAATGTAGTATTTTTGATTAAAACCGACTTTGTTTTTATAATTTCATGAATATCTGTCTGTCTCATCCAATCAGAGCAGAATAAGCACAAAGAGCCTGTTACAAACATTTACTTTAAGTTTACGCCATCAATACGTCCTCGAGTGTTGCCACTTTAGCTTTTTGTGATGAAAAAATGTTTTCTAGACAATTCACAGCCAAGCGATTACTCGATTAATCGTAAAAATAATCGATAGATTAATTGATTACAAAATAATCGTTAGTTGCAGCTCTAGTCTATAGTCAGAGCTGTATTTTAGACCTTTGTGGTGAAGGAGCAGTGTCTATAGTCAGAGCTGTGTCGGACCGTTGTGAAGAGGGAGCAGCGTCTATGGTTGGAGCTTTATCAGACTGGTGGTGATGAGGGAGCAGCGTCTGTAGTCAGAGCTCTTTCTTGCTTGTGCTCATTTGGGTAATGACTGAAAAGGACGAGATTGTAGATATGACTGTTGGCTGAGCGCTCCTTTAAAGACGGCACGGTGGCTGAGTGGATAGCACTCTCGCCTCTCAGCAAGAAGGTCCTGGGTTCGAATCCCGGTCGGACCAGGGCCTTTCTGAGTGGAGTTTGCATGTTCTCCCCGTGTCTGCGTAGGTTTCCTCCGGGTACTCCGGTTTCCCCTACCACTAAAAATATGTACAATAGTTCTGGCATGTGCCTCCTGTACTGGCGACCCCGCTCCCATCTCTGTGTGGAGTGAGAGACAAATGCCACAAAATTAACAATTGTAAACCGCTTTGAGACTCAGATCTGCAGTGAAAAGGCGGTATATAAATAAAGATTACTACTACTACTACTACTACTAAAGATATGGGGAGAACCTCAGTCTCTGGTCTCTCTCTGGTCTCTCTCTGGTTTCTCTCTGGTCTCTCTCTGGTCTCTCTCTGGTCTCTCTCTGGTCTCTCTCTGGTTTCTCTCTGGTTTCTCTCTGGTCTCTCTCTGGTCTCTCTCTGGTCTCTGGTGTCTCTCTCTCTCTGGTCTCTCTCTGCTCTCTCTCTCTGGTCTCTCTCTGGTTTCTCTCTGGTCTCTGGTCTCTGGTCTCTCTCTCTGGTCTCTCTCTCTGGTCTCTCTCTCTGGTCTCTCTGGTTTCTCTCTGGTCTATCTGCCGGGTTATCCATTTATCCATCCAGCCCCTAAACTCGGGAACACTCTACCACTTGACCTGCGACCGTGACTTTTTTGACATTTTCAAATCACATCTCAAACAGGCTTATACTTTGTAATTCTAATAATGTTTTATATTCTGTACTTTTAATAATAATAATAATAATAATACATTTTGTTTATAATGCACCTTACATTTCCAGGACACCTCAAAGTGCTACTGATTAAAATACAAAGATACATGAAGCGTTAATAAAATCTCAATTAGGCCTGATTTTAAAAAAAAGTGTGTGATGTTTTTTAATGAATTTTAAGGCGTCCTGAAAGGCACCAAGAAACAAAATGAATTATTGATTATTATTTATCCATCTCTCCATTAGAATGGGCCGGGCTTAGGCTTAGAAAGATGCTGTGTGGGAATAATTCAATATGTTTATGATTGATACAAATATTTTTACCATTATCAGTTTTCAATCTTTTTGAAGACATAGAAAGCATTAAAAGGTGCAGTTAGCGATGTTGTTAGCTTAGCCGTAGCACCAACTGGAAACGACTCCCCCCTCCCCTCCCTCTCCACCAAACAAAACCTCCAGCGTTTTCTTTTCTTTGTCACAACAGGGAGAGTGGGCGGCAAACGTGAAATTGGCATTTTCTGTTCAGCCATTTTAGGTTTTAGAATCGCGAGAAACGGGAAGAGGATGAAGGGGGTAAACGCATCCCATTGGTTCGTTGTTATCGGTCCGCTCCGAAAGGTTTTTTTACTATTTGAAAACACATGATTACTTGACTACTTTTAGGGTTTAGGGACGTTTTCCCACAATATTTACAAAAATCCGTCTATAAAAAAATCACTGACTGCATCTTTAAATAGTCCCCAGTTTAAACATCATCCACTTTTAATGAAACAACTGCAGCTATTCTACAATTCAAATCTGTTTTAATCTTTTGGTTCAAGTGTGAATTAAAAACACGTCGTCAAAAAACTGTGTTGTGTTTTAGGAGAGTACATAAAAAACTGGCGACCGAGGTATTTTCTGCTGAAGACGGACGGTTCTTTCATCGGATACAAAGATAAACCGCAGGACTCGGACCTGGCCTATCCACTCAACAACTTCTCTGTAGCAAGTAAGAAACCCCCCCAGAAATGTTTTTGATTTAGGATTGTAAAGTATTAATCATGTTCCAGATTTGATTATTATTATTTGATTTATTACGAAAGGACAAAGAATACAAGATTTTTTTTATCAAGTTTGATTCAGTGTTTGCACCTGGGTTGGTGAATTTACCACTAAATAGTTTGATATGGTGTTGTGCGGAAGTAGAACTCTCTGGTCCCTGTTGGTCTCTCTTTGACCTCTCTTTGGCCTCTCTTTGGTCTCTCGCGCTGGTCTCTCTCTCTGGTCTCTCTCTGGTCTCCCTCTGGTCTCTCTCTGGTCTCTCTCTGGTCTCTCTGGCCTCTCTGATCTCTCTCTCTGGTCTCTCTCTCTCTGGTCTCTCTCTGGTCTCTCTCTCTCTGTTCTCTCTCTCTCTCTGGTCTCTCTCTGGTCTCTCTCTGGTCTCTCTGGCCTCTCTGATCTCTCTCTCTGGTCTCTCTCTCTCTGGTCTCTCTCTGGTCTCTCTCTCTCTGTTCTCTCTCTCTCTCTGGTCTCTCTCTGGTCTCTCTCTCTCTGGCCTCTCTGATCTCTCTCTCTGGTCTCTCTCTCTGGTCTCTCTGGCCTCTCTGATGTCTCTCTCTGGCCTCTCTGATGTCTCTCTCTGGCCTCTCTGATGTCTCTCTCTGGCCTCTCTGATGTCTCTCTCTGGCCTCTCTGATGTCTCTCTCTGGTCTCTCTCTCTCTGGTCTCTCTCTGGTCTCTCTCTGGTCTCTCTCTCTGGTCTCTCTCTGGTCTCTCTCTGGCCTCTTTGATCTCTCTCTCTGGTTTCTCTCTATGATCTCTCTCGGCCGTCTGTCTAAAAGGAGTTGCTCTCTGCCACTTTTATCTCTAAAAAAAGTAGCTCTCCCGGGACAAAGGTTGTAGACGCCTGACGTAGCAGGTCTAAGTTTGGTGTAGACCTCACCAAATGGCGTCCTGTCGTCTATACTGAGAAAAGCCTAAAACATTTTGTATTTTTTCCCGTGCACAGAATGTCAGCTGATGAAGACGGAGCGACCCAAACCCAACACGTTTATCATCCGCTGTCTGCAGTGGACCACGGTCATCGAGAGGACTTTCCACGTGGACACTCCGGACGAGAGGTGCGGCACAGGCTCCGCCCACATCCACCAGCTCCGTGTCTGCGGCTAAAAATACATGATGCTAACACAAGCCGCGGCTATTTATAACCGCGTCAAAAGTACAGCGTAGTTTCTTTGCAAAACTGTTTTGAGATGTGAAAAGAATGTGTGAGGTGGAGAGACTGATTGGAGCGGTGATGTGGTCGCTGTGTCGGACTATGAGGGAGCAGCGTCTCTAGTCAGAGCTTTATCAGACCTTTTGTGGTGAAGAGGGAGCAGCGTCTATAGTCAGAGCTGTATTTTAGACCTTTGTGGTGAAGAAGGAGCAGTGTCTATAGTCAGAGCTGTGTCGGACCGTTGTGAAGAGGGAGCAGCGTCTATGGTTGGAGCTTTATCAGACTGGTGGTGATGAGGGAGCAGCGTCTGTAGTCAGAGCTCCCTCTTGCCTGTGCTCATTTGGGTAATGACTGAAAAGGACGAGATTGTAGATATGACTGTTGGCTGAGCGCTCCTTTAAAGATATGGGGAGAACCTCAGTCTCATGGGAGGAGCTCGGAGTAGAGCCGCTGCTTCATCCAGAGGAGCCAGTTGAGGTGAATCGGCTTTGGGATACCTTCTGGACTATGTCTGTCAACTGGCCTGGGAACGCCTCTGGATGCGGGGAAGGGGAATCAATTTATAATTCAATTCATTTCAATTTGTGTAGTCGTGAATCACAACAGCGCTCGTCTCTGAGGACTTTACAAAGTTGGACATTCCCCAAAAGAGACAGAACCCAGGAAATGCAACAACAGACACTAGCCATTGGTCCATAGGGAGCAGCATGACCACTATCCAACAACAAAAAACAGTGGGGGAAGTGATAGATCGATTAGATGGATAGATAGTGTTATTACAGACTCGTAGTCCAGAAATAGACAAGACACAACACACTAGAAACAGACAATATAAAACAATAAAAAATCTCTTTAGACGAGGAAATTATTTTTTATTTTTGCCATTTGCGATAACGATTCATTACATTTGCCATTTGCAGTAAAACCACAGCGGAATACAGTCGCAAAGATCCCCAGTGTGCACCAGACCAGTGCATAAATAACACGATATCAAATCCCCTTTTAAAATGTAACAACATATTTAGATCGTCCTCTCCATCTCTCTGTGGAATATAAAACGTTCTGATCTGACGGAGCTGAGGCGGTTACTGCTGTGGTATTGATTCCCGGCGGTGCTGAGCTGCTGTGGTGTGATGTCGGTAGGAAACGAGCCGTGTCCGTGGGGTGAGCTCAGGGCTGAGGCTGGATAAAGACAGGAAGTGAGGCGTGGGTTCAGTTCCCAAACACATTTATGTCTGCGCCGTATTGTGACCTGTTGACACAAACGCTCATAACATCCGCGAGGCCACAGCCAGAAGCCGACGGCAGGGACTGAGAAGGTGTGGTTACGTGGCGTCGGCTTGTACAGCGGGTTCCAGTGACGCAACATAAAGGACATATAGATTCAATTAATTTTATTTTTGTAATGGGTCTAAGTCACAACAGCAGTTCTCTCAGAGGACTTTACAAAGATGTAGATTTACAAAGTCATAGGTCAGAGAATAAAAACAGTTTAAATACAGGAAATGCAATTATAAAGATGGCTGTAGATCCAGGACTGAGGCTGTAGATCCAGGACTGAGGCTGTAGATCCAGGACTGAGGCTGTAGATCCAGGACTGAGGCTGTAGATCCAGGACTGAGGCTGTAGATCCAGGACTGAGGCTGTAGATCCAGGACTGAGGCTGTAGACCCAGGACTGAGGCTGTAGACCCAGGACTGAGGCTGTAGATCCAGGTCTGAGGCTGTAGACCCAGGACTGAGGCTGTAGATCCAGGACTGAAGCTGTAGATCCAGGACTGAGGCTGTAGATCCAGGACTGAGGCTGTAGATCCAGGACTGAGGCTGTAGACCCAGGACTGAAGCTGTAGATCCAGGACTGAGACTGTAGACCCAGGACTGAGACTGTAGACCCAGGACTGAGGCTGTAGACCCAGGACTGAGGCTGTAGACCCAGGACTGAGGCTGTAGACCCAGGACTGAGGCTGTAGACCCAGGACTGAGGCTGTAGACCCAGGACTGAGGCTGTAGACCCAGGACTGAGGCTGTAGACCCAGGACTGAGGCTGTAGACCCAGGACTGAGGCTGTAGACCCAGGACTGAGGCTGTAGACCCAGGACTGAGGCTGTAGACCCAGGACTGAGGCTGTAGACCCAGGACTGAGGCTGTAGACCCAGGACTGAGGCTGTAGACCCAGGACTGAGGCTGTAGACCCAGGACTGAGGCTGTAGACCCAGGACTGAGGCTGTAGACCCAGGACTGAGGCTGTAGACCCAGGACTGAGGCTGTAGACCCAGGACTGAGGCTGTAGACCCAGGACTGAGGCTGTAGACCCAGGACTGAGACTGTAGACCCAGGACTGAGACTGTAGACCCAGGACTGAGACTGTAGACCCAGGACTGAGACTGTAGACCCAGGACTGAGACTGTAGACCCAGGACTGAGACTGTAGACCCAGGACTGAGGCTGTAGGTCCGGGACTGAGGCTGTAGGTCCGGGACCCGGGGCTGAGGCTGCAGGTCCGGGACTGATTATATTTGCACATTTAAACCTGCTATATTGATCTTGTTAATTAAAGAAACAAGCTATAGTATTCCCAATTCCCAAATTATTTTGCGGTGATTCACTTGCGCGCCGTCACAGGGGTCATATTGTATTTTTATTGTATTTAAAAACCTGGTCTCTTTCCCGTGTCTTTTCCAGGGACGAGTGGGCGGAGGCGATCACGATGGTGGCCGAGTCTTTGGCGAAACAGGAGGAAGAGGGAATCCTGTGCAGCCCGTCGTCACAGATCGAAAACGTCAACGAGGAGGAGATGGACACGACCATCAGCCACTACAAGAGGAAGGTCTGTGCGCCACTTAAAGCTACGATACTAGACTTTTAAACCACAAGAGAAGGACGTATTGTACTTTCTGGACTATAAGCCGCACCTGCATATAAGGCGCACCTGCTCAGTTTGAAAACACTGTATATTTTGTCACATATAGGCCGCACTTGCGTATAAGCCATAGGTTTTCATGTTGTTGTAACCAGTTGAAAACTGTCTTCAGCGTAATAAAGACACATCTCTAGCTTCTATAATCTCTAGCTTTGGCATAATCTAGAAGAAAGTATAAATTATCTAGCTTTAGCATACAATAAAGTGCCCTATAGCTACTAAAACTTTAAGGTCCATAAACTCTGCTCTACCGCAATAAAAATACACATATTAGCCTCATTGCTATATAAGCCGCAGGGTTCAAAGAGCTAGAAAAAAAAAAGTAGTTTTAAACATACACACTTTTTTTGAGATTTTGGTAAAACCTAATCCGTTTTTTCAATATTGCAGACAATGAACGACTTTGACTATCTGAAGCTGCTGGGGAAAGGCACGTTTGGGAAAGTGATCCTGGTGCGAGAGAAGGCCAGCGGGACGTACTACGCTATGAAAATACTCAAGAAGGAGGTCATCATCGCCAAGGTAACGATGGAAGTTTTCAGCCATGTTTACAACATCGATCATCAAACAGACCAAGAGTTGTTTTTTCCCCCAAATTTATTTTTGTACTGCCCTAAACCACAACAGTAGTTATCTTTAGGGACTTGATAAAAATGTTGATTAAATGTTGAAAATGCAATGATAAAAATAACACATGGAGATATTGCTCCATAAGGGGCAGAGATCTATGCATCAAGAGAGAGAGCAGAGAGAGCAGAGAGAGCAGAGAGAGCAGAGAGGGGGAGAGAGAGCAGAGAGCAGAGAGAGAAGAGAGCAGAGAGAGAAGAGAGCAGAGAGAGAAGAGAGCAGAGAGAGAAGAGAGCGGAGAGAGAGCAGAGAGAGCAGAGAGGGGATGAGAGAGCAGAGAGAGAGGAGGAGAGAGGGAGAGAGAGAGGAGAGAGAGAGAGAGAGAGGGGGAGAGAGCAGAGAGGGGGGAGAGAGAGCAGAGAGGGGAGGAGAGAGAGCAGAGAGGGGAGGAGAGAGAGCAGAGAGGGGAGGAGAGAGAGCAGAGAGGGGAGAGAGAGAGCAGGGAGGGGGGAGAGAGAGCAGAGAGGGGAGGAGAGAGAGCAGAGAGGGGAGAGAGAGCAGAGAGGGAGGAGAGAGAGCAGAGAGAGGGAGGAGAGAGAGAGCAGAGAGGGGAGGAGAGAGAGCAGAGAGGGGAGAGAGAGAGAGAGAGCAGGGAGGAGAGAGAGAGAGGGGGGGAGAAGAGAGAGCAGAGAGGGGAGAGAGAGAGAGGCAGAGAGAGAGAGGAGAGAGAGAGCAGAGGAGAGAGAGAGGAGAGGAGAGGAGAGAGAGAGAGCAGAGAGGGGAGAGGAGAGAGAGCAGAAGAAGAGGTTCATGTGAGGATGTCGTGCGCCTGCTGCTCCACCAACATGGCCATGTTCTTCACATCCCCACACCAGAAGTCCAGACGCTCCTTCATCCCCTTCACCTGCAACACAGCACATTTATCTATATGGCACAGGAGAGAGAGAGAGAGAGAGAGGGGAGAGAGCTGATGAGAGAGAGAGAGGTGAGAGAGGAGGAGAGAGAGGGGCGGAGAGAGAGGGGAGGAGAGACGGAGAGGAGAGAGAGAGACGTGAGAGAGAGAGAGAGAGAGAGAGAGAGGGGAGAGAGAGAGAGGGGTGAGAGAGAGAGGGAGAGTGGATGAGAGAGCGGGGAGGAGGTGAAGGAGAGGGGAGAGGTGAGAGGAGAGATGAGAGAGAGGGGAGAGAGAGAGAGGGTAGAGAGAGAGAGAGAGAGAGGTGAGGAGAGAGAGGGGAGAGCAGGTCGGAGGAGAGAGGGGGAGAGACGAGAGCGGAGCGGGAGAGAGAGGGAGAGAGAGAGAGAGGGGAGAGAGAGAGAGCGGGAGAGGAGAGAGAGGAGAGGGTAGAGAGAGAGGGGAGAGAGAGAGAGGGGAGAGAGAGAGGAGGGAGGAGGAGGAGAGAGGGAGGGAGAGAGGATGAGAGAGAGAGAGAGAAGGAGAGAGAGAGAGAGGAGAGAGGGAGAGGGAGATGAGAGAGAGGGGAGAGAGAGAGAGAGGGAGAGGGGAGAGAGTGGAGTGGGGGGAGAGAGGAGAGAGAGAGGCGAGAGAGAGGAGGGAGGGGAGAGAGAGAGGGGAGAGAGAGAGAGAGAGAGAGAGAGAGAGAGAGAGAGAGAGAGGAGGAGAGAGAGAAGAGAGAGGGGAGAGAGAGAGAGAGGAGAGAGAGAGAGAGGCGTGAGGGAGAGAGAGAGAGAGGGGAGGGAGAGAGGAGAGGAGTGAGGACGGAGGGGGAGAGAGAGAGGGGGAGGAGAGGAGAGAGAGGAGAGAGAGAGGGAGCGGAGAGAGAGAGAAAGAGAGGGGAGAGAGAGAGAGGAGAGGGGAGGAGGAGAGGATGAGAGAGGGGAGAGAGAGAGAGGGGAGAGAGAGAGAGAGATGGAGAGAGCGAGATGGGGAGGAGAGAGAGAGGAGAGGGAGAGAGAGAGAGAGGAGAGAGGGGAGAGAGAGAGAGGGGAGGAGAGAGAGAGGCTGAGGGGAGAGCGAGGGGAGAGAGAGAGAGGAGAGGGGAGAGAGAGAGAGAGAGAGAGGTGAGGGGGAGGAGAGGGAGACGAGGTGAGGGGGAGAGAGAGAGAGGAGAGGGGGGAGAGAGAGAGTGAGAGAGAGAGAGGAGAGGGGGGAGGAGAGAGGAGAGGAGAGAGAGAGGGTGAGAGAGAGAAGAGAGGAGAGAGAGGAGAGAGAGGAGAGAGAGAGAGAGGGGAGAGAGAGAAGAGAGGAGAGAGAGAGAGAGGGGAGAGAGAGAAGAGAGGAGAGAGACACATGGACAGACCTGCTGCAGGTCCAGGACTCTCGGTTGGACCCAGGTCATCTGGACTTTCTGATCCACTTCATCAATGTTTCCTTTTATCAGCCCCACAGACAGAGCCTTCATCACCAGCAACTCCACCTGCAGACACCAGGTGGCAGTGAGACACCAGGTGACACTGAGACACCAGGTGACACTGAGACACCAGGTGACACTGAGACACCAGGTGGCACTGAGACACCAGGTGACACTGAGACACCAGGTGGCACTGAGACACCAGGTGACACTGAGACACCAGGTGGCACTGAGACACCAGGTGACACTGAGACACCAGGTGACACAGAGACACCAGGTGGCACTGAGACACCAGGTGACACTGAGACACCAGGTGACACGGAGACACCAGGTGACACTGAGACACCAGGTGACACAGACTAAAGCTGGGGATAAAACCTCTGACCTCGCTGACAGGGACCTTGGCGCTCTGGGAGATCTCTGTGAAGGTCAGCTGTCTGTGATTGGCCGGCCGAGTGAACGTCATCTGGAAACATACTTTATCTGATTTATCTGTTCACAGTCAGGCCACAACAATCAGAGATGAGAATTATAATTATAAATATGATAACCCAGACAGGGCTGTGATGATTATCATCATTATCATATTATTATTATGATAATAACACTCACCTCCATCACACACAGCAGCTGAATCTTCTGCATCAGTTTAGCTTCGTGCGTTGCCAGATCAGGCTGGAAACAAAACACATTGTGTTGTTCTTGGAGAGTACATTGTTATTCCATTTATTTATAAAGCACTTGGTTATTGTTCAACTCTGGCTCAAATTCAAAACAATCTCAAACATTCAAACTTATACCTCTTTCATGTTTGAATTCATTCATTCATTTACATGTATGAGTCTGTTTTAATCTTAATCTTGATTATTGTGTTTTGGCTTATGTGTTTTCATCAACACAAAAATGGCCGCTCATCTCCTGGCAGGCTGAGACAGCACAAAGATGGCCGCTCATCTCCTGGCAGGCTGAGACAGCACAAAGATGGCCGCTCATCTCCTGGCAGGCTGAGACAGCACAAAGATGGCCGCTCATCTCCTGGCAGACTGAGACAGCACAAAGATGGCCGCTCATCTCCTGGCAGGCTGAGACAGCACAAAGATGGCCGCTCACCTGCTGGCAGACTGAGACAGCACAAAGATGGCCGCTCACCTGCTGGCAGACTGAGACAGCACAAAGATGGCCGCTCACCTGCTGGCAGACTGAGACAGCACAAAGATGGCCGCTCACCTGCTGGCCCCACGCAGACTTGTAGCCCTGGAACTTGTCCACGTTGCCGGCGTTGAAGGCAAAGAGCGTGTCGATGAGCCACTGTTTATCTGTGCTGCGGAGGGACTCCAGGACCGGGTGCTGCAGCTGAGGGGTCAGAGGTCATGCATAGGGTCACTAACAGTTGGACATCTGTTATGCAGAGCATTCCCTATACCTGCACCTACTTAAAGGCACACCGCGGACTTTGTGACCTAAAGAGTTGACACATATGAGTTATTTTATATGAATACTTGGGCCAATATACAGCGCTTGACACTTGCAATGCTCCGAGCGGGGCTGCCCTCTTGAAATACCGCCCATGTAAGTTTAGAGCAGACGCACCGTCGTTTACCAGGTCACGTGACTTGGAAGAAAGATTTGCTTTACGGCTACAGGCGCTGATATACTCATGGAGCTAAGGCTTTTGCTACTCATTTTTCACCTGCTCGACTCCTGGTCATGGCTGAGGCAAGGAAAAAGTTTAAACCTTCGGAGGAGGCTAAAAAGAGGAAACGCGAAAGGGATCGTGCTCGAGGAAAAACAAGGGTCGATCTGGGAAAGGAGTTTGCTCGTTGGCGCAGGTTGAAAGAAGAAGCTGGATGTAAATCTGATTCTGTTTTTTCAACTTCGTTATTAGACTGGTAAGTGAAGTCTTTGCTCCTAGTATACAGTAAAGTTTCTTTATTCAGCGGATGTCTTCTTTTCTTCAATCGTGAGTCAATGAGCCCTCTTCAACCAACAGGTCCACTACTGTCTGAATACACACTCAAAAGACACCGGCTGACTGTTTGTTGACTTTTGCGACAGTGCTGAGTTGCTTGTGGCCACTAGGGGCGCTAAACGTGAAAGTTGCAGGTCTAGCGCCCCTAGTGGCCAAGAGTTACACGGTGTGCCTATAAGTATTATGGGAGAAAGCAGCTTCTCCTACTTTGTTTTCTACAAAGAACAAATATAAAGTCTGAACCCTCACGCGGCGCTTACTGTGGCCACGTGACGTCACATGACCTACGCAAGGATCACTGTAAGACCCTCGAAAACGTCTAACTACGCAGCAGCGGAGAAGCTCTGCTGTAATTGGTCCATGTGAGAGAAAGTCCGCTGTGATTGGTCCGTGTGTGAGAAGGTCCGCTGTAATTGGTCCATGTGAGAGAAAGTCCGCTGTGATTGGTCCGTGTGTGAGAAGGTCCGCTGTAATTGGTCCATGTGAGAGAAAGTCCGCTGTGATTGGTCCGTGTGTGAGAAGGTCCTCTGTGATTGGTCCGTGTGTGAGAAGGTCCTCTGTGATTGGTCCGTGTGTGAGAAGGTCCGCTGTGATTGGTCCGTGTGTGAGAAGGTCCGCTGTGATTGGTCCGTGTGTGAGAAGGTCCGCTGTGATTGGTCCGTGTGTGAGAAGGTCCGCTGTGATTGGTCCGTGTGTAAAGGTGCTTTCAGACCGGATCATGTGTTGCGTCTGCTTTCAATGCAAAGTCAAAGCACGGACTGTTCAGTAGAGACACACGGACTTGGCGGGAAAGTCAAAAGGGAGGAGCAGGAGCGGAAAATGGACGCCCACAGGAGATGGATTCTGCTCATCCTTTCCTTGGGACGTTCGTGCAGCAACCAATCAGAGAGCAGCAAAGTGGTCACGGGGACATTAAGCTCACACGAGACGATTTTAAAATTGTCGGCCGATTTTTTCCTCCGTGTGAGACCCCACACACTTGCTAAATTATGATATGGAGGTGAGTTGTTTTTGTACGATTGCTACATGCTGCAGCCATGGCAACGCGCTCGTCTGATATACAGTCTATGGTCTGTCCTCGGGGGACACCACATACTGCTGTTATATAAAGTCACCTCCGTGAACACATACTACTGTTATATAAAGTCACCTCCGTGAACACATACTGCTGTTATATAAAGTCACCTCCGTGAACACATACTACTGTTATATAAAGTCACCTCCGTGAACACATACTACTGTTATATAAAGTCTCCTCCGTGAACACATACTGCTGTTATATAAAGTCTCCTCCGTGAACACATACTGCTGTTATATAAAGTCACCTCCGTGAACACATACTACAGTTATATAAAGTCACCTCCGTGAACACATACTGCTGTTATATAAAGTCACCTCTGTGAACACATACTGCTGTTATATAAAGTCACCTCCGTGAACACATACTACAGTTATATAAAGTCACCTCCGTGAACACATACTGCTGTTATATAAAGTCACCTCCGTGAACACATACTGCTGTTATATAAAGTCACCTCCGTGAACACATACTGCTGTTATATAAAGTCACCTCCGTGAACACATACTGCTGTTATATAAAGTCACCTCCGTGAACACATACTGCTGTTATATAAAGTCACCTCCGTGAACACATACTGCTGTTATATAAAGTCACCGTGAACACATACTGCTGTTATATAAAGTCACCTCCGTGAACACATACTACTGTTATATAAAGTCACCTCCGTGAACACATACTGCTGTTATATAAAGTCACCTCCGTGAACACATACTGCTGTTATATAAAGTCACCTCCGTGAACACATACTACTGTTATATAAAGTCACCTCTTTGAACACATACTGCTGTTATATAAAGTCACCTCCGTGAACACATACTGCTGTTATATAAAGTCACCTCTGTGAACACATACTGCTGTTATATAAAGTCACCGTGAACACATACTGCTGTTATATAAAGTCACCTCCGTGAACACATACTGCTGTTATATAAAGTCACCTCCGTGAACACGTACTGCTGTTATATAAAGTCACCTCTGTGAACACATACTGCTGTTATATAAAGTCACCTCTGTGAACACATACTGCTGTTATATAAAGTCACCTCTGTGAACACATACTGCTGTTATATAAAGTCACCTCTGTGAACACATACTGCTGTTATATAAAGTCACCTCTGTGAACACATACTGCTGTTATATAAAGTCACCTCTGTGAACACATACTGCTGTTATATAAAGTCACCTCCGTGAACACATACTGCTGTTATATAAAGTCACCTCCGTGAACACATACTGCTGTTATATAAAGTCACCGTGAACACATACTGCTGTTATATAAAGTCACCTCCGTGAACACATACTGCTGTTATATAAAGTCACCTCTGTGAACACATACTGCTGTTATATAAAGTCACCTCTGTGAACACATATCTGCTGTTATATAAAGTCACCTCTGTGAACACATACTGCTGTTATATAAAGTCACCTCCGTGAACACATACTGCTGTTATATAAAGTCACCTCCGTGAACACATACTGCTGTTATATAAAGTCACCTCCGTGAACACATACTGCTGTTATATAAAGTCACCTCCGTGAACACATACTGCTGTTATATAAAGTCACCGTGAACACATACTGCTGTTATATAAAGTCACCGTGAACACATACTGCTGTTATATAAAGTCACCTCCGTGAACACATACTACTGTTATATAAAGTCACCTCCGTGAACACATACTGCTGTTATATAAAGTCACCTCCGTGAACACATACTGCTGTTATATAAAGTCACCTCCGTGAACACATACTGCTGTTATATAAAGTCACCTCCGTGAACACATATTGCTGTTATATAAAGTCTGTGAAGGTCTCAGACGCAGACACGCTGCAGAGCTGCACATTGGAGAAGATCTGTGCACAAGAAGCTGCTAGCTAAACTCTGTTAGCATCAGAGCCGGCTACTTCCAGTACTTCCGGCTCGCGTCAGGACGTTCTGGTGTGAAGTCCTCTGCATCTGAAAACTAGAGAATGCACGTCTGGTGAGCGGAGCTTCAGCGATGGCGGTCTGATTGCACCATAAGAGAGGTCCACTGGGATTGGTCCGTGTGTGAGAGAAGCTCCGCTGTGATTGGATCTATTATAATAACTGGATAGGGTATTACTAGCTTGTAGCTGAAGAACTCATGTGCTCGGGGGATTCTGGCGGTACTGCAGACTAGACCAGACTAAATTCACGTGGGCTACCCAGAGATGTTCCCCTTAGAACTCAATGTAAACTAAAACAGCCCTCAGCTGACAGAGAACCTGACAGAGAACCTGACAGAGAACCTACAGCTTTCATAAAGGTCAGATTTTGTGGGGATTTTAGTGTCCCTTGTCGTCCTGAACTTTTTGTCTTCTTAAATCCTTCGGTTTTGTTTAACCCTTCAAGGTCTAAGCTCATTTTGGGGAACTTTCCTCGCCTGGTTTTCTTTGTGTATAATTGCTCATAAAACAGTCATCTTGTGATGCAGAGTCAAGCAGTATACTTTGTTTTTTTCAGTACAACCTGTGGATTTATAATATTCATAGTGTACAGCTGTCATATGAATTGTATAAAAAATATGGAATCATGAAGACAAAGAAAAAAATGAAACGGAAATTCAATTTCACCAAAATGTTTTGAAAAACACAATGAAATGTTATTGCTAACTTTTTACACTGTATAGAAATGTTATTTAGGGTCTTGGGGTTGATGGGGGAAAAAATTGAACCTGTGACTATTATAATTTTTTACAAAATTCCACTACAAGTGAAAAAAACGTTGTACTCCTGATGCCCTTCCTGAAGCAGTTTGTCTATGTCTATATATTGCTTCAGTATCACAGCTGTAAGATATGCAAAACAAAAAAACTAAGAAAACAAAGAAAGAAAAACAACATCTTATATTTATATACATCATATACACATCATATCATTATACTGTATTTATCGATGTCAATAATAAATATATAATATAATTACATCAATAATGCGCACTCTTCAGCCCGGTGCTGGCTCTTGTGAGCGCTGCATCTGCGTCTCCTCCTATCTTTGTGTAATGCACTTTCAAGCCCAGACTCTGAACACACACATCACTCGTAGATCACGTAGATCAGTGATCGAAAGCTACATTAGCTGTGTCGGGGACGCATTTTCGTAACATTCCGCTAAAATAATGCGTCTTTTACGCATCAGTAATTGCAATTGCAGCTGTAATTTCAACTATGGGACGATAAATACACACAGGAGAGTGAATCATCTTACTCTCTGACAATCTTTGGCAGTCCCTGTGTCAGCGTGTAAGCAAAATAACTTTACTGTTTTGGCTGTTTTACCTCACGGGAGACCGCTCAAAGATCCGATTGGACACCGACTTTCAAACACACGTAGAAAATCCCCCAAAAGTCACACAGACAAAACAAAACAAGCGCTGTAATGCCTGAAAAGTAAGTCGCTACGTTTTGCTGTTCATGAGAAAATTGAACATTTATAAAACATGTGCGCAGGCATCAGATCCGATGCTCTAGACCCCAGAGGGTTAAATCCACACTTTAGTGCCACAAACTCTGCTCGTCTGGCTCTCGCTCTAACTCCCGCTCTGATGAACTGCTCTGATTAGTCAGAACGCTGCCCTCTGATTGGTCAGAGGCCGAGCCCCTCTGTGCACGTGCATGACAGCCACAATCATGTATTTGGCGCAAAGCATCATGGGAGATCATCCACTGAGAGTTTCTCATGGATCTTTGAGATTTTCCCATGGATCTGGACAGGAGTGACCTCAGCAGGACTGGACTGACCTCAGCAGAGCAGGACTGACCTCAGCGGGACTGGACTGACCTCAGCAGAGCAGGACTGACCTCAGCGGGACTGGACTGACCTCAGCAGAGCAGGACTGACCTCAGCGGGACTGGACTGACCTCAGCAGAGCAGGACTGACCTCAGCGGGACTGGACTGACCTCAGCAGAGCAGGACTGACCTCAGCGGGACTGGACTGACCTCAGCAGAGCAGGACTGACCTCAGCGGGACTGGACTGACCTCAGCAGAGCAGGACTGACCTCAGCGGGACTGGACTGACCTCAGCGGGACTGGACTGACCTCAGCAGGACTGACCTCAGCAGAGCAGGACTGACCTCAGCGGGACTGGACTGACCTCAGCAGGACTGACCTCAGCAGGACTGACCTCAGCAGGAGAGGACTCACCAGTTCTCCAAAGTTATACACTCCTTCTCCCAGAAGTCCAGCCAGCCCCAGGGTGAAGGCCCTCTCCTGCTTCTCCGAGTCTGAAACGCAAGCCATTAGTGTCTACAGGGGGAGACAGGGGAGAGACCAGGGGAGAGACCAGGGGAGAGACCAGGGGGAGAGACCAGAGGGAGAGACCAGAGGGAGAGACCAGAGGGAGAGACCAGAGGGAGAGACCAGAGGGAGAGACCACAGGGAGACCAGGATGATGTCTCACCTGGTAGGTCTCTGATGTCTCTGATGTCAGATCTCTGATGTCTCACCTGGTAGGTCTCTGATGTCTCACCTGGTAGGTCTCTGATGTCTCACCTGGTAGGTCTCTGATGTCCACGCAGCCCAGGTAGCGCAGGGCGTCCTTGTAGTAGTGGGCGTGGTTGCCCATGATGCGGTGGTATTTGCTGGACAGGTCGTAGAAGCGGCCGTGCACCGACGTCACTCCAGGAAGGTTGTTCAGGGTCTCCTCCACCTCCTCAATCAGCTTCTGAAGACACACGCACACATGGTCCTCACACACACGGTCCTCACACACGCACAGAGACACACACAGGCCACAGGTGTGTGTCTGTGCGTGTTTGTGAGTGTCTCTGTATGTGTGTGTGTACCTTAGTAGCTGGCAGGTCGTTGATCTCCATCTTCAGACTCCCAATGGATGTTTTACACAGAATCACAGCCTCATCACAGCTCTTCACCTGAAACCACAACACGGCCTCAGTCCCGGGTCTGCGGCCTCAGTCCCGGGTCTGCGGCCTCAGTCCGGGTCTGCGGCCTCAGTCCCGGGTCTGCGGCCTCAGTCCCGGGTCTGCGGCCTCAGTCCCCTGCGGCCTCAGTCCGGTCTGCGGCCTCAGTCCCGGGTCTGCGGCCTCAGTCCCGGGTCTGCGGCCTCAGTCCCGGGTCTGCGGCCTCAGTCCCGGGTCTGCGGCCTCAGTCCCGGGTCTGCGGCCTCAGTCCCGGGTCTGCGGCCTCACTCCTGGGTATACCTTCTCTTTGGTTTTCTCCAGAAACGTGATGGCGTCTTTGGGATCTGCAACAGAGGAACACTTTATAGAATATAGACTCATGTGTGAGCTGTCACTACAGGGAGTCACATCACAGAGACAGACAGAGAGGGAGGGAGGGGGAGAAAGAAACCAGAGAGAGAAGGAGGGAGGGGAAAACCAGAGAGAGAAGGAGGGAGGGGGAAACCAGAGAGAGAAGGAGGGAGGGGAAAACCAGAGAGAGAAGGAGGGAGGGGGAAACCAGAGAGAGAAGGAGGGAGGGGGAAACCAGAGAGAGAAGGAGGGAGGGGGAGAGAGGGAGGGAGAAACCAGAGAGACAGAGGCAGAGACAGACAGAGAGACAGTCAGGTACTGACCTGTAATCTGTCGAGCCACAAACAGGATGATCTCCATCAGTGATAAAGGGTTGATTCTGAAAATGGGATGTTTTAAAAAAAAAAAGTTTCAAACGATGAAAAATGAACAAATAAATGTTTTACCTGTGTTCGAAGTCACTGAGGAAGTTATCGTAGAGCTGCAAAAACATGTGACAGAGAGAGGCGTGTTCACATGTTCTGTAGTAACTGTTGTTTACATTAGTCACATGTTCTATAGTAACTGTTGTATACATTAGTCACATGTTCTATAGTAACTGTTGTATACATTAGTCACATGTTCTATAGTAACTGTTGTTTACATTAGTCACATGTTCTATAGTAACTGTTGTTTACATTAGTCACATGTTCTATAGTAACTGTTGTATACATTAGTCACATGTTCTATAGTAACTGTTGTATACATTAGTCACATGTTCTATAGTAACTGTTGTATACATTAGTCACATGTTCTATAGTAACTGTTGTATACATTAGTCACATGTTCTATAGTAACTGTTGTATACATTAGTCACATGTTCTATAGTAACTGTTGTATACATTAGTCACATGTTCTATAGTAACTGTTGTATACATTAGTCACATGTTCTATAGTAACTGTTGTATACATTAGTCACATGTTCTATAGTAACTGTTGTATACATTAGTCACATGTTCTATAGTAACTGTTGTTTACATTAGTCACATGTTCTATAGTAACTGTTGTATACATTAGTCACATGTTCTATAGTAACTGTTGTATACATTAGTCACAGGTTCTATAGTAACTGTTGTTTACATTACTCACATGTTCTATAGTAACTGTTGTATACATTAGTCACATGTTCTATAGTAACTGTTGTATACATTAGTCACATGTTCTATAGTAACTGTTGTATACATTAGTCACATGTTCTATAGTAACTGTTGTATACATTAGTCACATGTTCTATAGTAACTGTTGTATACATTAGTCACATGTTCTATAATAACTGTTGTATACATTAGTCACATGTTCTATAGTAACTGTTGTATACATTAGTCACATGTCCTATAGTAACTGTTGTTTACATTAGTCACATGTTCTATAGTAACTGTTGTTTACATTAGTCACATGTTCTATAGTAACTGTTGTATACATTAGTCACATGTTCTATAGTAACTGTTGTATACATTAGTCACATGTTCTATAGTAACTGTTGTTTACATTAGTCACATGTCCTATAGTAACTGTTGTTTACATTAGTCACATGTTCTATAGTAACTGTTTACATTAGTCACATGTTCTATAGTAACTGTTGTATACATTAGTCACATGTCCTATAGTAACTGTTGTTTACATTAGTCACATGTTCTATAGTAACTGTTGTATACATTAGTCACATGTTCTATAGTAACTGTTGTATACATTAGTCACATGTTCTATAGTAACTGTTGTTTACATTAGTCACATGTTCTATAGTAACTGTTGTATACATTAGTCACATGTTCTATAGTAACTGTTGTATACATTAGTCACATGTTCTATAGTAACTGTTGTGTACATGAGTCACATGTTCTATAGTAACTGTTGTATACATTAGTCACATGTTCTATAGTAACTGTTGTATACATTAGTCACATGTTCTATAGTAACTGTTGTATACATTAGTCACATGTTCTATAGTAACTGTTGTATACATTAGTCACATGTTCTATAGTAACTGTTGTGTACATGAGTCACATGTTCTATAGTAACTGTTGTATACATTAGTCACATGTTCTATAGTAACTGTTGTATACATTAGTCACATGTTCTATAGTAACTGTTGTTTACATTAGTCACATGTTCTATAGTAACTGTTGTATACATTAGTCACATGTCCTATAGTAACTGTTGTTTACATTAGTCACATGTTCTATAGTAACTGTTGTATACATTAGTCACATGTTCTATAGTAACTGTTGTATACATTAGTCACATGTTCTATAGTAACTGTTGTTTACATTAGTCACATGTTCTATAGTAACTGTTGTATACATTAGTCACATGTTCTATAGTAACTGTTGTATACATTAGTCACATGTTCTATAGTAACTGTTGTGTACATGAGTCACATGTTCTATAGTAACTGTTGTATACATTAGTCACATGTTCTATAGTAACTGTTGTATACATTAGTCACATGTTCTATAGTAACTGTTGTATACATTAGTCACATGTTCTATAGTAACTGTTGTTACCCTCCCTGTCTCCCCCCCTCCCTCAGTAAGTCCTCAGACCTGCACAAGTCCATCTCCGGTCTGGAAACAAGGATCTTTGACAAAGTCTGTGATCTTCAGTGTGAGCTGGTGCCACAACCTGCAACAGAGAGAACACATAAATATCCATCCCCCTTTCACAGGACCCTCCTCACTCAGCCAATCAGCTCGAAGCCCACAGTCTAGTCCACAGTCTAGTCCACAGAAGAAGCTGAAAAAATAATATTAGTCACCCTTCATCTCATTAGCAGCAAATGGACCCTGTGGATCCTACACTAACAGAACCTGTGGATCCTATAATAACAGAACCTTCGGATCCTACACTAACAGAACCTGTGGATCCTACACTAACAGAACCTGTGGATCCTATAATAACAGAACCTTCGGATCCTACACTAACAGAACCTGTGGATCCTACACTAACAGAACCTGTGGATCCTATAATAACAGAACCTTCGGATCCTACACTAACAGAACCTGTGGATCTTACACTAACAGAACCTGTGGATCCTACACTAACAGAACCTTCGGATCCTACACTAACAGAACCTTCGGATCCTACACTAACAGAACCTTCGGATCCTACACTAACAGAACCTTCGGATCCTACACTAACAGAACCTTCGGATCCTACACTAATAGAATCTGTGGATCCTATAATAACAGAACCTGTGGACCCTACACTAACAGAACCTGTGGATCCTACACTAACAGAACCTGTGGACCCTACACTAACAGAACCTGTGGACCCTACACTAACAGATCCTGTGGATCCTACACTAACAGATCCTGTGGACCCTACACTAACAGATTCTGTGGATCCTACACTAACAGAACCTGTGGATCCTACACTAACAGAACCTGTGGATCCTACACTAACAGAACCTGTGGATCCTACACTAACAGAACCTGTGGACCCTACACTAACAGAACCTGTGGATCCTACACTAACAGAACCTGTGGATCCTACACTAACAGAACCTGTGGATCCTACACTAACAGAACCTGTGGATCCTACACTAACAGAACCTGTGGACCCTACACTAACAGAACCTGTGGACCCTACACTAACAGAACCTGTGGATCCTACACTAACAGAACCTGTGGATCCTACACTAACAGAACCTGTGGATCCTACACTAACAGAACCTGTGGATCCTACACTAACAGATCCTGTGGATCCTACACTAACAGAACCTGTGGATCCTACACTAACAGATCCTGTGGATCCTACACTAACAGAACCTGTGGATCCTACACTAACAGAACCTGTGGATCCTACACTAACAGATCCTGTGGATCCTACACTAACAGATCCTGTGGATCCTACACTAACAGATCCTGTGGATCCTACACTAACAGATCCTGTGGATCCTACACTAACAGATCCTGTGGATCCTACACTAACAGATCCTGTGGATCCTACACTAACAGAACCTGTGGATCCTACACTAACAGATCCTGTGGATCCTACACTAACAGATCCTGTGGATCCTACACTAACAGATCCTGTGGATCCTACACTAACAGAATCTGTGGATCCTACACTAACAGATCCTGTGGATCCTACACTAACAGATCCTGTGGATCCTACACTAACAGAACCTGTGGACCCTACACTAACAGATCCTGTGGATCCTACACTAACAGAACCTGTGGATCCTACACTAACAGAACCTGTGGATCCTACACTAACAGAACCTGTGGATCCTACACTAACAGATCCTGTGGACCCTACACTAACAGAACCTGTGGATCCTACACTAACAGATCCTGTGGATCCTACACTAACAGATCCTGTGGACCCTACACTAACAGATCCTGTGGATCCTACACTAACAGAACCTGTGGATCCTACACTAACAGATCCTGTGGACCCTACACTAACAGATCCTGTGGACCCTACACTAACAGATCCTGTGGATCCTACACTAACAGATCCTGTGGACCCTACACTAACAGAACCTGTGGATCCTACACTAACAGATCCTGTGGATCCTACACTAACAGATCCTGTGGACCCTACACTAACAGAACCTGTGGATCCTACACTAACAGAACCTGTGGATCCTACACTAACAGAACCTGTGGACCCTACACTAACAGATCCTGTGGATCCTACACTAACAGATCCTGTGGATCCTACACTAACAGAACCTGTGGATCCTACACTAACAGATTCTGTGGACCCTACACTAACAGAACCTGTGGATCCTACACTAACAGAACCTGTGGATCCTACACTAACAGAACCTGTGGACCCTACACTAACAGAACCTGTGGACCCTACACTAACAGATCCTGTGGATCCTACACTAACAGAACCTGTGGACCCTACACTAACAGATCCTGTGGATCCTACACTAACAGAACCTGTGGACCCTACACTAACAGATCCTGTGGACCCTACACTAACAGATCCTGTGGATCCTACACTAACAGATCCTGTGGATCCTACACTAACAGATCCTGTGGATCCTACACTAACAGAACCTGTGGATCCTACACTAACAGAACCTGTGGATCCTACACTAACAGAACCTGTGGACCCTACACTAACAGAACCTGTGGACCCTACACTAACAGAACCTGTGGATCCTACACTAACAGAACCTGTGGATCCTA
Organism: Knipowitschia caucasica; assembly: GCA_964034765.1. Taxonomy (NCBI): domain Eukaryota; kingdom Metazoa; phylum Chordata; class Actinopteri; order Gobiiformes; family Gobiidae; genus Knipowitschia; species Knipowitschia caucasica. Next base: position 45,717,408 of record OZ035825.1, read on the forward strand.
CACTAACAGAACCTGTGGACCCTACACTAACAGAACCTGTGGACCCTACACTAACAGAACCTGTGGATCCTACACTAACAGAACCTGTGGACCCTACACTAACAGAACCTGTGGACCCTACACTAACAGAACCTGTGGATCCTACACTAACAGAACCTGTGGACCCTACACTAACAGATCCTGTGGATCCTACACTAACAGAACCTGTGGATCCTACACTAACAGAACCTGTGGATCCTACACTAACAGAACCTGTGGACCCTACACTAACAGATCCTGTGGACCCTACACTAACAGAACCTGTGGACCCTACACTAACAGAACCTGTGGATCCTACACTAACAGAACCTGTGGATCCTACACTAACAGAACCTGTGGATCCTACACTAACAGAACCTGTGGACCCTACACTAACAGAACCTGTGGATCCTACACTAACAGAACCTGTGGACCCTACACTAACAGAACCTGTGGACCCTACACTAACAGAACCTGTGGATCCTACACTAACAGAACCTGTGGATCCTACACTAACAGAACCTGTGGACCCTACACTAACAGAACCTGTGGACCCTACACTAACAGAACCTGTGGATCCTACACTAACAGAACCTGTGGACCCTACACTAACAGAACCTGTGGACCCTACACTAACAGAACCTGTGGACCCTACACTAACAGAACCTGTGGACCCTACACTAACAGAACCTGTGGATCCTACACTAACAGAACCTGTGGATCCTACACTAACAGAACCTGTGGATCCTACACTAACAGAACCTGTGGACCCTACACTAACAGAACCTGTGGATCCTACACTAACAGAACCTGTGGACCCTACACTAACAGAACCTGTGGACCCTACACTAACAGAACCTGTGGATCCTACACTAACAGAACCTGTGGATCCTACACTAACAGAACCTGTGGACCCTACACTAACAGAACCTGTGGACCCTACACTAACAGAACCTGTGGATCCTACACTAACAGAACCTGTGGATCCTACACTAACAGAACCTGTGGACCCTACACTAACAGAACCTGTGGATCCTACACTAACAGAACCTGTGGATCCTACACTAACAGAACCTGTGGACCCTACACTAACAGAACCTGTGGACCCTACACTAACAGAACCTGTGGACCCTACACTAACAGAACCTGTGGACCCTACACTAACAGAACCTGTGGACCCTACACTAACAGAACCTGTGGACCCTACACTAACAGAACCTGTGGACCCTACACTAACAGAACCTGTGGACCCTACACTAACAGAACCTGTGGACCCTACACTAACAGAACCTGTGGACCCTACACTAACAGAACCTGTGGACCCTACACTAACAGAACCTGTGGACCCTACACTAACAGATCCTGTGGACCCTACACTAACAGAACCTGTGGACCCTACACTAACAGAACCTGTGGATCCTACACTAACAGAACCTGTGGACCCTACACTAACAGATCCTGTGGACCCTACACTAACAGAACCTGTGGACCCTACACTAACAGATCCTGTGGATCCTACACTAACAGAACCTGTGGACCCTACATCACCGTCTCTGCCCAGAGTATTATTCTGATGAGTTTAGTGTGGGTCAGACAGTAAACATTAGCATTAGCCCAGTGACTCAGCGGCCCCGTTCAAATGAATGGGCTGCTGTTAGCCTAGCCTAGCCTAGCCTAGCATCCACGGGCTTCTCACAGTTTTACCTTTTGTTATACAGCTCCTCCAGACTGTGCCACTCCGCTGCCATCTCAGGAGTGGGGCTGCAGCCCTGCTGCTGCTTCAGAAACCCGCTGACGTCTTTCATTGTGGCCAAATGTGCGTTAGACCAGAGAGAAAAGAGAAAAGTGTGCGCCGTTCGCTAACATAACATGAAGAGCCGGCTGCGCATGCGCTGTTGGGTTATTCAACCGGAAAACGCCACATAATTTTTATTTTTATTATTTCCACACACATTACACGACACACACATTAACAAACGAGAGGGAATTTTAACTATATTCCTTAAACTGTTTTTGCTTTTAACTTTGTACCTTGTAAGACGACATGGAGTGACGTCATTAGCATTATTATTATTATGATTGATATTATGAAGTGGGAGACGGAAGAAGAATCGTCCTGGATGAAACTGGTGCAGTGAATGTGTGAATGTGATTCTGGGTTTGAGGATCTGTCAGAGGCTGAAACCATCACTACAAATACCAAGTGCAGGTCACTAGAACGTCCTGTAGGTGGCGGCAAATGCACAGGATGCACCAAGCTAACGGCAACTACGTCATCACGTTGCAGGAAGATCAGACGTAAACAAACCAGCACTTCACTGAGTTTACTGCGTGTCTCTCACACAGACGGCTTCAGAGGTCAGAGGTCAGAGGTCAGGATCCTGTTGTTTGTGATGTCACACCTCAGTGTTGGATTATCACGTCCTTTTCCCTCAGGTTTCTGTTCCATGAAAATCCACAGCGTGTGACGTGACCCTGACCCTCCCCTTGACCCTCCCCCTGACCCTCACCCTCTCAGGCACGTGGGGCTGTGTCTTGGTGTGGACTGTCCTGTTCTCAGGGGTCAGGGTCCTCAGACACATGTTCTCAGGGGTCAGGGTCCTCAGCGCCCCCTGCCGCAGGTTAGTTCTAATATTTTAATTTCACTATATTTGTGCCTGGTCCTGAACCACAGCCGTCTCAGGACGTTAGGATGACCACTGTCAGTCTGTGGTCTGGGACCTAAAGGACTCAGATGAGACTAGACTAGAAGTTTAGAGCCATGACAGAACACAGTCCAGCCTCTAAAGTGCAGCGTCTCAGGTCACGTGACACAGATGAATAAGACCTCGGCTAACGCTAACGCTGACATTATTTACTCATGTCCTGGTCCTGGCCTCAGTCATGGTCTCAGTCTGAGTCCTGGTCCTGGTCCTGGTCCTGGTCCTGGTCCTCATGCTCCCGTCCTCTTCAGGGCCCAGCGCTGGTTCTCCTCAGGCTCGGCTCTGACCCTGGATCAGTTGGTCCTGAACCTGAAGCAGCACAAGTACCAGAAAGTCCTTGTGATGGTGGGGGCCGGGATCAGCACTCCCAGCGGCGTCCCGGACTTCAGGTACTGTCTGCATCAGGTACTGTCTGCATCAGGTACTGTCTGCATCAGGTACTGTCTGCATCAGGTACTGTCTGCATCAGGTACTGTCTGCATCAGGTACTGTCTGCATCAGGTACTGTCTGCATCAGGTACTGTCTGCACCAGGTACTGTCTGCATCAGGTACTGTCCGCATCAGGTACTGTCTGCATCAGGTACTGTCTGCATCAGGTACTGTCCGCATCAGGTACTGTCTCCATCAGGTACTGTCTGCATCAGGTACTGTCTGCATCAGGTACTGTCTGCATCAGGTACTGTCTGCATCAGGTACTGTCTGCATCAGGTACTGTCTGCATCAGGTACTGTCTGCATCAGGTACTGTCCGCATCAGGTACTGTCCGCATCAGGTACTGTCCGCATCAGGTACTGTCTCCATCAGGTACTGTCCGCATCAGGTACTGTCTGCATCAGGTACTGTCCGCATCAGGTACTGTCCGCATCAGGTACTGTCTGCATCAGGTACTGTCCGCATCAGGTACTGTCCGCATCAGGTACTGTCCGCATCAGGTACTGTCTGCATCAGGTACTGTCTGCATCAGGTATTGTCTCCATCAGGTACTGTCTGCATCAGGTACTGTCTGCATCAGGTATTGTCTCCATCAGGTACTGTCTGCATCAGGTACTGTCTGCATCAGGTACTGTCTGCATCAGGTACTGTCTGCATCAGTTATTGTCTGCATCAGGTACTGTCTGCATCAGGTACTGTCTGCATCAGGTATTGTCTCCATCAGGTACTGTCTGCATCAGTTATTGTCTGCATCAGGTACTGTCTGCATCAGGTACTGTCTGCATCAGGTACTGTCTGCATCAGGTATTGTCTCCATCAGGTACTGTCTGCATCAGTTATTGTCTGCATCAGGTACTGTCTGCATCAGGTACTGTCTGCATCAGGTATTGTCTCCATCAGGTACTGTCTGCATCAGGTACTGTCTGCATCAGGTACTGTCTGCATCAGGTATTGTCTCCATCAGGTACTGTCTGCATCAGGTACTGTCTGCATCAGGTACTGTCTGCATCAGTTATTGTCTGCATCAGGTACTGTCTGCATCAGGTATTGTCTCCATCAGGTACTGTCTCCATCAGGTACTGTCTGCATCAGGTACTGTCTGAATCAGGTACTGTCTGAATCAGGTACTGTCTGCATCAGGTACTGAGTCCATCAGGTACTGTCTGCATCAGGTACTCCATCAGGTACTGTCTGCATCAGGTACTGTCTGCATCAGGTACTGTCTCCATCAGGTACTGTCTCCATCAGGTACTGTCTGCATCAGGTACTCTATCAGGTACTGTCTGCATCCGGTACTGAGTCCACCAGGTACTGTCTCCATCAGGTACTGTCTGCATCAGGTACTGTCTGCATCAGGTACTGTCTCCATCAGGTACTGTCTGCATCAGGTACTGTCTGCATCAGGTACTGTCTGAATCAGGTACTGTCTGCATCAGGTACTGAGTCCATCAGGTACTGTCTGCATCAGGTACTGTCTGCATCAGTTATTGTCTGCATCAGGTACTGTCTGCATCAGGTACTGTCTGCATCAGGTACTGTCTGCATCAGGTACTGTCTGCATCAGGTACTGAGTCCATCAGGTACTGTCTGCATCAGGTACTGTCTGCATCAGTTATTGTCTCCATCAGGTACTGTCTGCATCAGGTATTGTCTCCATCAGGTACTGTCTGCATCAGGTACTGTCTGCATCAGGTACTGTCTGCATCAGTTATTGTCTGCATCAGGTACTGTCTGCATCAGGTATTGTCTCCATCAGGTACTGTCTCCAGCAGGTACTGTCTGCATCAGGTACTGTCTGCATCAGGTACTGAGTCCATCAGGTACTGTCTGCATCAGGTACTGTCTGCATCAGGTACTCCATCAGGTACTGTCTGCATCAGGTACTGTCTGCATCAGGTACTGTCTCCATCAGGTACTGTCTCCATCAGGTACTGTCTGCATCAGGTACTCCATCAGGTACTGTCTGCATCCGGTACTGAGTCCACCAGGTACTGTCTCCATCAGGTACTGTCTCCATCAGGTACTGTCTGCATCAGGTACTGTCTGCATCAGGTACTGTCTGAATCAGATACTGTCTGAATCAGGTACTGTCTCCATCAGGTACTGTCTCCATCAGGTACTGTCTGAATCAGGTACTGTCTGCATCAGGTATTGTCTCCATCAGGTACTGTCTGCATCAGGTACTGTCTCCATCAGGTACTGTCTGCATCAGGTACTGTCTGCATCAGGTACTGTCTGCATCAGGTACTGTCTGCATCAGTTATTGTCTCCATCAGGTACTGTCTGCATCAGGTACTGTCTCCATCAGGTACTGTCTCCATCAGGTACTGTCTGAATCAGGTACTGTCTGCATCAGGTACTGTCTCCATCAGGTACTGTCTGCATCAGGTACTGTCTCCATCAGGTACTGTCTGCATCAGGTACTGTCTGCATCAGGTACTGTCTGCATCAGTTATTGTCTGCATCAGGTACTGTCTGCATCAGTTATTGTCTCCATCAGGTACTGTCTGCATCAGTTATTGTCTGCATCAGGTACTGTCTGCATCAGGTACTGTCTGCATCAGGTACTGTCTGCATCAGGTACTGTCTCCATCAGGTACTGTCTGCATCAGGTACTGTCTGCATCAGGTATTGTCTCCATCAGGTACTGTCTGCATCAGGTACTGTCTGCATCAGGTACTGTCTGCATCAGGTACTGTCTGCATCAGGTACTGTCTCCATCAGGTACTGTCTGCATCAGGTACTGTCTGCATCAGGTACTGTCTCCATCAGGTAATGTCTGCATCAGGTATTGTCTCCATCAGGTACTGTCTGCATCAGGTACTGTCTGCATCAGGTACTGTCTCCATCAGGTACTGTCTGCATCAGGTACTGTCTGCATCAGGTACTGTCTCCATCAGGTACTGTCTGCATCAGGTATTGTCTCCATCAGGTACTGTCTGCATCAGGTACTGTCTGCATCAGGTACTGTCTGCATCAGGTACTGTCTCCATCAGGTACTGTCTGCATCAGGTACTGTCTGCATCAGTTATTGTCTCCATCAGGTACTGTCTGCATCAGGTATTGTCTCCATCAGGTACTGTCTGCATCAGGTACTGTCTGCATCAGGTACTGTCCGCATCAGGTACTGTCTGCATCAGGTACTGTCTCCATCAGGTACTGTCTGCATCAGGTATTGTCTCCATCAGGTACTGTCTGCATCAGGTACTGTCTGCATCAGGTACTGTCTGCATCAGGTACTGAGCCCATCAGGTACTGTCTCAATCAGGTACTGAGCCCATCAGGTACTGTCTCAATCAGGTGCTGTCTGCATCAGGTACTGTCTGCATCAGGTACTGTCTGCATCAGGTACTGTCTGCATCAGGTACTGTCTGCATCAGGTACTGTCTGCACCAGGTACTGAGTCCATCAGGTACTGTCTCCATCAGGTACTGTCTGCATCAGGTACTGTCTCCATCAGGTACTGTCTCCATCAGGTACTGTCTGCATCAGGTACTGCTGCTAGCACCAGTTTGTCCCATAACCTTTTTGTGTCTCTTGTCTCTGGTCTCTGGTCTCCTCTGGTCCGCAGGTCTCTGGTCTCAGGTCTCTGGTCTCAGGTCTTCCTCTGGTCCGCAGGTCTCTGGTCTTAGGTCCCTGGTCTCTGGTCTCCTCTGGTCTCTGGTGTCCTCTCTGGTCTCAGGTCTCCTCTGGTCCCGCAGGTCTCTGGTCTCTGGTCCCACAGGTCTCTGGTCTCAGGTCTTCCTCTGGTCCTGCAGGTCTCAGGTCTCAGGTCTCAGGTCTTTGGTCTCAGGTCTCAGGTCTTCCTCTGCCTCAGAGCTACAGGTTCTGTTTATCTCTTTGTGACACGCCTCTGCCGCCGAGCGTGTGTCAGAGAGATTTAAGTGTAGAGACCACTAGGGGCGCGCTGTGAGGTAGACGTGCAAACCACGAGGTCCTGAAATCCTCTTCAAAATATATAATAATCTGCACAACTTTTCATACAAAGTACTCCTCCGGTGAGTGGATTATACTTTTCGTCGTCAGCATCTTCCTGTGGACACAAACTTCAACAAAATGCCTCCAAAATTGGGAAAATCGCAGGTTAGCAACCCAGAGGCTAGCAAGGCAAGCACACCTAAGGCTAATAGCCCCGCCCCAGGGGCTAACACTGCTACCATCGATGCTAACCATGGTCTAAGGGAAGAAATAAGACGAGCAATTGCTCCAATTCATAAAGTGCTTGACGACTGTACAGATCAAGTTTCAAGATTTGTATTTGTCAAACCAAGTGAATGGTTTGAAATTATATTAATATATATATATTATTATAATATAGATTATATTATAAGCTCCGTGACCACGGCCAAGAACCTTTTGAGCTCGATACTCGGATGACTGCTACAGAGGCTGAGTACACGGAGCTGAGCAACGAGTACGACAAACTTGTTCAGAAGTTGGATGACATTGAAAATAGGAGCAGGCGGTGCAATCTACGCCTTTTAAACATCATCGAGGGGCTTGAACAAGGAGATCCAACCAAGTTTGTTTGGGACTTATTACACAAAGTTCTCGGTGGTCCCAATGGCCTGGAGAAACCTCCTCTTTAGGATAGAGCCCACCGGACATCAGCTCAACCCCCCGCGGCTGGAGGAAGGCCACGCCCACTCATCGTCCTCTTGTTACCAAGAGAAGGAGCCTTCAGCGTCTTGCGAGAGAGAAAGGCCAACTGGAGTTCAGTGGAAGTCCGGTGATTCTGAACTTTGCACAGCACAGATTGATAATTTAACCTCCTCCATTGATATTAACTCTAATTTATTTTTAAAAACTGGCTCAAAGGAAGGAATTTTTCTAAAAATGTATCGAACAGCTCTGGTGATTGTAAGGATTCAGACTGATACAGAGTGTCATAAAATGTTTGATCACTTTTGGGTTTATAGTAACCTGCCCATTTTGGGTTCTGGCTTCAGATACCAGCTGTGTGGAGTTTAGAACCCTTCTCCCCATGGTCGTACCATCGACCCTTCTCTCCATGCTCGTACCATCGACCCTTCCCCATGCTCGTACCATCGACCCTTCTCCCCATGCTCGTACCATCGACCCTTCTCCCCATGCTCGTACCATCGACTCTTCTCCTCATGCTCGTACCATCGACTCTTCTCCTCATGCTCGTACCATCGACCCTTCTCCCCATGCTCGTACCATCGACCCTTCCCCATGCTCGTACCATCGACCCTTCTCCCCATGGTCGTACCATCGACCCTTCTCTCCATGCTCGTACCATCGACCCTTCCCCATGCTCGTACCATCGACCCTTCTCCCCATGCTCGTACCATCGACTCTTCTCCTCATGCTCGTACCATCGACCCTTCTCCCCATGCTCGTACCATCGACCCTTCCCCATGCTCGTACCATCGACCCTTCCCCATGCTCATACCATCGACCCTTCTCCCCATGGTCGTACCATCGACCCTTCTCCCCATGGTCGTACCATCGACCCTTCTCTCCATGCTCGTACCATCGACCCTTCTCCATGCTCGTACCATCGACCCTTCTCCATGCTCGTACCATCGACCCTTCTCCCCATGCTCGTACCATCGACCCTTCTCCCCATGCTCGTACCATCGACTCTTCTCCTCATGCTCGTACCATCGACCCTTCTCCCCATGCTCGTACCATCGACTCTTCTCCTCATGCTCGTACCATCGACCCTTCTCCCCATGCTCGTACCATCGACCCTTCTCCCCATGCTCGTACCATCGACCCTTCCCCATGCTCGTACCATCGACCCTTCCCCATGCTCATACCATCGACCCTTCTCCCCATGGTCGTACCATCGACCTTCTCCTGGTCGTACCATCGACCCTTCTCCCCATGGTCGTACCATCGACTGCTTCTCCTCCATGCTCGTACCATCGACCCTTCTCCCCATGCTCGTACCATCGACCCTTCTCCCCATGCTCGTACCATCGACTTCTGCTCGTACCATCGACCCTTCTCCCCATGCTCGTACCATCGACCCTTCTCTTCTCGTACCATCTCATGCTCGTACCATCGACCCTTCTCCCCATGCTCGTACCATCGACTCTTCTCCTCATGCTCGTACCATCGACCCTTCTCCCCATGCTCGTACCATCGACCCTTCTCCCCATGCTCGTACCATCGACCCTTCTCCCCATGCTCGTACCATCGACTCTTCTCCTCATGCTCGTACCATCGATCCCTTCTCCCCATGCTCGTACCATCGACTCTTCTCCTCATGCTCGTACCATCGACCCTTCTCCCCATGCTCGTACCATCGACCCTTCTCCCCCATGGTCGTACCATTGACCCTTCTCCCCCATGGTCGTACCATCGACCCTTCTCCCCATGGTCGTACCATCGAGCCTGTCGAGTTGTTCTCAGATTGAATTCCGTTTGTAAAACCATTCGTTGTTTATAGAACTCTGGGGAAGGTGTCATGGAATGTTGAGAATCTCATTTTTGTCTCGTCAACTCTGAAAACTCTGAAATACGATTTTGTTTCTGCTTTTCACATGAACAGAAAGAAACGATCCGTCCTCGTAGAAATACTTTTAAACTTTCCCAAACAGGACTATAAGCCGTACCAGGGGTTAAATATGACTCCCAAACAGGACTATAAGCTGTACCAGGGGTTAAATATGACTCTAGAAAGACATTGATTTGTTCACCAACATATTCCACAGATGTCTTATCGGACAATAATGGATCAAGTCTCCATGAAGACAAAGGGCTAGAACCAAAGGGCTAGAACCAAAGGGCTAGAACCAAAGGGTTAGAACCAAAGGGCTAGAACCAAAGGGCTAGAACCAAAGGGCTAGAACCAAAGGGCTAGAACCAAAGGGCTAGAACCAAAGGGCTAGAACCAAAGGGCTAGAACCAAAGGGCTAGAACCAAAGGGCTAGAACCAAAGGGCTAGAACCAAAGGGCTAGAACCAAAGTTCTAGAACCAAAGGGCTATAATCAGACACAACTACACTTTCATATCTACAAGATTTAACATTTGAGAACATGTTCTTATCCATGAAAAATAGTCGGTGTGATGCTGGTGAACTGGTGAGAAACATGTGTTTTAAAGAGGGATTAAAATGACAAACACCGACATATTCAGATACGACTGTGAAACTCAAGTGGATTTTGAAACTGAAAGAGGTTTTGCAGAACTGGGTCCATCCCCGTGTTCATATCACCACAAACAAATAATGTGTATTAATTTGAGGTAAAGAGTGAAGAAAGTTCTTGAAAGCATTGACCCTCCCAGTTAGAGGCAGAACTAAAGGAATATTAATCAAAGATCCAGTTACTTTACGAAACGACCAGTAGGATCAGATGTTGTGTCGAAGCCCTAAAAGGAGTGTTTTTATGAATGAGAATGGCCTCTCGCCTTTGCCTTTAAGTTGAAGTGGAAAACTTGTCCCACCCAATTTCTTTTTAGTTTTGGTTGTGATAACTTTTTGAGGTGTAACAGATGAGAAAGTACTCACTGCATTTTATTGGATGGTTCAATCCTTTTATATTCCAACTTATGAAGTTAACACGGCGGCCATGACCTCCAGCTTGAGAATCATCTGATGGAGTAACCATGGTTACCTTCAAGTGAATGAGTATTCCAGTTGGCATACGACATTCCTGCTACTACGGATACAAAGACAGGATTACCTACAGTATAAAAAAGTGCAAAGTGAAAACAAAACTGAAAAAAAACATACATCCCCCCCCCTCCCTAACAACCCCCCCCCCCCTAATAACCCCCACCCCCTCCCTAATATCCCCCCACCCCCTCCCTAATAACCCTCACCCCCTCCCTAATATCCCCCCACCCCCTCCCTAACAACCCCCCCCCCTAATAACCCTCACCCCCTCCCTAATATCCCCCCAGCCCCCTCCCTAACACCCCCCCCTCCCTAATATCCCCCAGCCCCCTCCCTAACACGACCCCCCCTCCCTAATATCCCCCCACCCCCTCCCTAACAACCCCCCCCTCCCTAATAACCCTCACCCCCCTCCCTAATAACCCTCACCCCCCTCCCTAATATCCCCCCACCCCCTCCCTAACAACCCCCCCCTCCCTAATAACCCTCACCCCCCTCCCTAACAACCCCCCCCTCCCTAATAACCCTCACCCCCCTCCCTAATATCCCCCCAGCCCCCTCCCTAACACCCCTCCCTAATATCCCCGGGGTTGTCCCCAATCGACAACACAACATGCCCTGTGTCGTCACTTCCATTGAGAGTCCTCTTCTTCTCAACCACAGTCTCTTCTTTAAAAGGCAAATAAAATAACCTGCACAATTAAGAGTGCGCACAAATGAGGTACAATATACAATACACCAGGAGATCCATTTATGGTTCATTCTAGTAGGAGAAAAAAATAAAACTAAAATAATGACAAAAAATGTCTAGATGGTAGCTGCGAGTTAAATAAAAATAGTGGAGAAATATAGGAGATAAATAAAATAATAAATAGACCTGATAATTGCTGTAAATTAAATAATAATAATAATAAAAAATAAAAAATAAATAAATAAGGTAGGACTATGAACAGAATTTTTCACAGGTAAAACATCTACAGTAAAGTATGGTCTAACGTACTAATGTAAAGTACTAAAGAAATAAGAAAAATATACAAAATAATGAAACGTATATCTAAACTATTCTTTAAAAAATAAAAATAAAATAACTGTAAAAACCCAAATACTCATGGATCACATCCATGAGTCAGAATAATTTTACAAATGTAATTAAGAAAAAAAAACTGTAATCAGACAAATAACGTATAAACTTGTAACGCTTCAGATAAACAAGAAGTAACTTTAACTGTTATTGTCTTTAAACGTCCACGCTATCAGCAGAGCAGCCGGTTTTGTTTTTCCTAAACTTTTGAGTCACTTTCACACTCTTGTGTCAAATACTTTTAAAAGTATTTCTACGAGGACGGATCGTTTCTTTCTGTTCATGTGAAAAGCAGAAACAAAATCGTATTTCAGAGTTTTCAGAGTTGACGAGACAAAAATGAGATTCTCAACATTCCATGACACCTTCCCCAGAGTTCTATAAACAACGAATGGTTTTACAAACGGAATTCAATCTGAGAACAACTCGACAGGCTCGATGGTACGACCATGGGGGAGAAGGGTCGATGGTACGACCATGGGGGAGAAGGGTCGATGGTACGACCATGGGGGAGAAGGGTCGATGGTACGACCTTGGGGAGAAGGGTCGATGGTACGACCATGGGGAGAAGGGTCGATGGTACGACCATGGGGAGAAGGGTCGATGGTACGACCATGGGGAGAAGGGTTGATGGTACGACTATGGGGGAGAAGGGTCGATGGTACGACCATGGGGAGAAGGGTCAATGGTACGAGCATGGGGGAGAAGGGTCGATGGTACGACCATGGGGAGAAGGGTCGATGGTACGACCATGGGGAGAAGGGTCGATGGTACGACCATGGGGAGAAGGGTCGATGGTACTTACTTACCTTGGCCTTGATAATTACTTACCTTCTCCTTGATAATTACTAACCTTGGCCTTGATAATTACTAACCTTGGCCTTGATAATTACTTACCTTGGCCTTGATAATTACTAACCTTGGCCTTGATAATTACTTACCTTGGCCTTGATAATTGCTAACTTTGGCCTTGATAATTACTTACCTTGGCCTTGATAATTACTAACCTTGGCCTTGATAATTACTTACCTTGGCCTTGATAATTACTAACCTTGGCCTTGATAATTACTAACCTTGGCCTTGATAATTACCAACCTTGGCCTTGATAATTACTAACTTTGGCCTTGATAATTACTTACCTTGGCCTTGATAATTACTTACCTTGGCCTTGATAATTACTAACTTTGGCCTTGATAATTACTAACCTTGGCCTTGATAATTACTTACCCTGGCCTTGATAATTACTTACCTTGGCCTTGATAATTACTAACCTTGGCCTTGATAATTACTAACCTTGGCCTTGATAATTACTAACCTTGGCCTTGATAATTACTAACCTTGGCCTTGATAATTACTTACCTTCTCCTTGATAATTACTAACCTTGGCCTTGATAATTACTAACTTTGGCCTTGATAATTACTTACCTTGGCCTTGATAATTACTAACCTTGGCCTTGATAATTACTTACCTTGGCCTTGATAATTACTAACCTTGGCCTTGATAATTACTAACCTTGGCCTTGATAATTACTTACCTTCTCCTTGATAATTACTAACCTTGGCCTTGATAATTACTAACCTTGGCCTTGATAATTACTAACCTTGGCCTTGATAATTACTTAGCTTCTCTTTGATAATTACTTACCTTGGCCTTGATAATTACTAACCTTGGCCTTGATAATTACTTACCTTCTCTTTGATAATTACTTACCTTGGCCTTGATAATTACTAACCTTGGCCTTGATAATTACTAACTTTGGCCTTGATAATTACCAACCTTGGCCTTGATAATTACTAACCTTGGCCTTGATAATTACTAACCTTGGCCTTGATAATGACTAACCTTGGCCTTGATAATTACTAACCTTGGCCTTGATAATTACTTACCTTCTCTTTGATAATTACTTACCTTGGCCTTGATAATTACTAACCTTGGCCTTGATAATTACTTACCTTCTCTTTGATAATTACTTACCTTGGCCTTGATAATTACTAACCTTGGCCTTGATAATTACTTACCTTCTCTTTGATAATTACTTACCTTGGCCTTGATAATTACTAACCTTACCTAACCTAACCTTTATCAATAGAACCCCTGGCGATTAAACTGCGGGCAGATAAAAGAGTTAAGGGTGTCAGTAGGGCAGGAGAAGAACCTGTCTTTATACGCAGAGGACTTATTATTGTACATATCCGACCCCTTGAGCTCTCTCGCCCATGCTTTTACCATGTTTGATGACTTTGGCCGCATCTCTGGTTATAAATTGAATATGCATAAAAGTGAATTACTTAGAATTAACTTAAAGGGTAAAGAAATTGTATTTTCTAATTTCAACTTCAAAGTTAAAACAGATTTTATAACATACATAGGTGTTAAAGTAACTCAAGATTTTAAACTATTATATGAAGCTAATTTCATGTCACTTGTTGAGAAAACACAAACTGACATACAAAGATAACTTACCATTATGATTGAAAGGCCGTAAGGTTAAAATTAATTTTTCAATGCATCCCACTTTATCTACCAAAGAAGTTTTTTGTTTCTCTTGATAAACTCATTTCATCTTACATATGGAACGGTAAACCTCCACGGATCCGGAATTTATGCAAAGACCGAGGTCCTCAGGTGGTCTAGCCCTGCCCAACTTTCAGAACTATTACTGGGCAGCAAATATATTGGACTAAGGATGTGACTCCCTCTCGGGTTAATATTGAGAAATATTACTGTGAAAATACCTCTCTGCCAGCATTGTTAACTACATCACTCCCTTTAGAAATTCACCATTTCAAATGTGACCCGTGCTTTATGATTCTCTGAGAGTATTGGTACAGTGTAGGAAAACATTTGGCCTGCACACAATGTCAATAAAGGCTCCTTTGTTTTCAAACCATGCATTTCCACCGTCCATGGTTGATTCGGCTTTTAACATCTGGAACAACAAAGGGTTACACACATTTAAAGATCTTTTTATTGATCATGTTTTTGCCTCATTCCTACAACTAACCGAACATTTTAATATACCTAAAACACATTTTTTCCGTTATCTACAGTTACGTCATTTTATGAATAACAAATACCCTTCCTTTCCTAATCTACCTGCAGCTTCAACCATGGACGACATACTAGAGGTAAATGTTTCTACAAAGGGAAGCATTCGAGAAATGTATAATATTTTGTTTGATATACAGTCCATGTCTTTGACCGTTATTAAATCACATTGGGAAAAGGATGTAGCACTGAACAGATGAGCTCTGGGGGCCATGCTGCGAGGGGTTCACGCTTCTATTTGTGCCAGACATGGACTTATCCAATTTAAGGTCCTTCACCGATTACATCTTTCTAAGGAGAAACTAGCTACATTGTATCCGGGCACAGATCCTTTGTGTAAAATGTATTTTTAAAACTCTTTCAGATGCTTACAGTGTTAGAGATGTACCCAATGTTCTGACGGAGCTCTTTGGGGTGTTGCGTCGCAGACTAACTTTCCCAAATGACTCCTTACGTGCATCTCTGACGATGACGTCTTATTGTTTTTAAATGGAAAGACCAGTCCTCTCCTGCACATTCCCATTGGAGCACTGATCTTATGCACTTTCTACATATAGAAAAAATGAGGTATACACTTTCTGGCTCAATTGCTAAATTTGAGCGATTGTGGCGGCCATTCCTAAAGTACATGGAAGATATGAAAATGGTTGGCATACCTTGATATATCTATAATAAAAGCTGTAACTCTAATTTTACCTTGATATTACAGTATGGGGATCTTGTTTACATGTTTTATTTTATTTTATTTTTGTTATTACCCTATCCAGTGATTATAATAGAGCCATGTGTCACACAGTGGTGTGAAGGACAGGATTTTTAATATATAAAACATCATAAACAGCTGCAGGAGTGTGTCTTGTCAAAGCAGGAGGTTTTGGTTTGTTTGTGTGTAGATAATCATTTGTCCGTTCTTCTGTTCGTACACGGTGGTTATTTACACACAGATTGTTCTGTGACAGACACAAATGTCAAATTACACACATCTGTTTACACACACAGTCCAAGTTACACTTGTGAATCTGCGAAGGCAGGACTGCATCAAAAGATTCTTGTGTAAAAGAAAAAACTTGTGTAAAACACACAAATCTGTTTGAAACAATAATAGCTCCATAGTCCCACAGGTCTCTGGTCTCAGGTCTTCCTCTGGTCCCGCAGGTCTCAGGTCTCCTCTGGTCTCTGGTCTTCCTCTGGTCCCGCAGGTCTCAGGTCTCCTCTGGTCTCTGGTCTTCCTCTGGTCCCGCAGGTCTCAGGTCTCCTCTGGTCTCTGGTCTCTGGTCTTCCTCTGGTCCCGCAGGTCTCAGGTCTCCTCTGGTCTCTGGTCTCTGGTCTTCCTCTGGTCCCTCAGGTCTCCTCTGGTCTCTGGTCTCTGGTCTTCCTCTGGTCCCGCAGGTCTCAGGTCTCCTCTGGTCTCTGGTCTCTGGTCTCAGGTCTGGTCTGGTCCCGCAGGTCTCAGGTCTCCTCTGGTCTCTGGTCTCTGGTCTCTGGTCTCAGGTCTGGTCTGGTCTCCTCAGGTCTCAGGTCTCCTCTGGTCTCTGGTCTCTGGTCTCTGGTCTCTGGTCTCAGGTCTGGTCTGGTCCCGCAGGTCTCAGGTCTCCTCTGGTCTCTGGTCTCTGGTCTCTGGTCTCTGGTCTCTGGTCTCAGGTCTGGTCTGGTCCCGCAGGTCTCCAGGCAGCGGTCTGTACTCCCGGCTGCAGCAGTACCGGTTGCCGTACGCGGAGGCCATCTTTGACCTGGACTACTTCCTGCAGGACCCCAGACCCTTCTTCTCTGTGGCCAAAGACCTGTGTCCTGGGACCTCTGGGACCTCTGGGACCTGTGCTCCCAGCGAGGCCCACGCCCTCTGCCGCCTCCTGCTGGACAAAGGCCTGCTACTGCGCCTCTACACTCAGAACATCGACGGCCTGGAGCGATGTGAGTCCTTGTAAGAAATGTTATGTGTATTATCATATTGATAAATGTGTGTAGATTAGTAGGGTCTAGTCTAGTTAACCCACTCATGCGGAGGGTGGGATGCAGCATTCTCCCAGCCCCCAGGCAAGAGTGAAAGACGAGACGTATAAACAAGCACAAAGCCAGAAAACATCTGGGTTGAGTTGGTCTTATGAAAGAAGAAACTTCTGTTGGAAGAGAGTGACCTAGAGTTCATAGGTCATATTGTCACATGTGTTTTAAATCTTCATATCCTGTTACCTCCAGGATAGGAGGGCAGGCTGGGCTATCAGCGAGGTCTTTGTGCCTTGCCTCTCCATCAGTGCAGTTAGACCCAGGCTCCACTCAGCCTGTCTTTTATCTGTATTCTGTTTTATATATTAACCCTTCTTTTATATCTATCTAAGTTTGTAGTTTCCTTTCTTTCATCAGGCGACTGTTTTAAGCCCCGTCCCAATACTCGCACTTCCACCCTCGCGCCCCTCATTTGCGCGTTCCCGATAAAGGGTGCGAGTGCGTAGGGTGTCCCAATTCTCCAGGGAGGTCTTTGGCCCCGCCCCCTTTGCGCCCCTGATCCACACTTCGCCGTAGCCTGCATCTATGCGCACTCTGGCGAAGGATATTGCCCATAATTCTTTGCGGTACACACCAAAACGTCGGGAAAATGCAAATTTTGAAATATATATGCAGTATGTGTGTAAATAAGTTTTGCTGTTACTTGGAAAGAAGCATAAAGGTCTGATGAAGAATTACGGACATTGTGTTTTAACAATTTAATACATTTTAAAGCAAGCGTTTATATAACATTCAATTTAAACTTTACACTTAGTACAATAATCTTAGAATGTATAAAAACTGACCAGATAGTTAGTTACCCACATTTAACTTAAAATTATACAGCTATCTCTAATTAAAAACAACTAATATACATGTATTTTAACGTGTGTGAAGCAATTCATTTTGTTTCCCAAAGGGTCAGACGAAATTACCTTTAATGTTTATATAAAGTTTAGGTCTGAAAATGACCATCTCTTGAGTCGATGACGTAACCTGCTCTCAGTGTGCACTGTCCCAATTCTGTCTTTTTTGCACGCTTGTAACCTGCGCACTCCAACCCTGGTGTGCACTTCCAACAAATGCACACTTCGTAGAGGTGTGTAGGGTGCAGTGTGGGTATTGGGACGGGGCCTTAGTAGTAGTAGTAATGAAGAATTTCATTTTTATTGTATAAACACTGAACATAAATGATCTTCTCTGAGACCAGTGTTGATGAACAGAAACAGAGACTGATCCAACCTTCACCAAATGTATAAAGTGTGTTTCATCTGTTTTTGAGAACTGGTCAAAAACCCTCCAGGAATGGTTCATTCTGGGAATGATTTTAGATCATTTGATGAAGCTTTTAACATTCATAGATTTTAGAGAGAGAGACTGACAGTTTGTAACATAACCTTTGTTGGCGAATGACAGGTTAAATTTATGAATTGAACACTGAAAAAAAGATGAAATATGAGGTAATAAAGGCTTGAATCGAGTGGTTTTTATCTTAGTGTGTGCACATTCCGACTGTGTTAAAATAAGATTCTCCAACGGGACAAAAACCATTTAGTCTTATTTCAAGAACTGTTGCTTTATTTTCTCATTCCAAGGGAGACATTTCTTGTATTATTTCAAAACTAGATCATTTTGCTTCGTCCCATCAGCAAATCTTGTTTTAAGTCGCAGTCAGAATGTGCTCAAATTAAGACCCATCCATCCATCCATCCATCTTCTTCCCCTTAATCCATTTCTGGGTCGGGGGTGTGTCAGTCAGAGCTGCACCCACAGAGCACCAGCCCCTCCCTGATCCTCCTGCAGGTGGTGGGTCCACAGGAGCTGAGATCTGTCAGTGGGGGCTTCAGGCAAAGTGAGGTTAAGTGTCTTGCCCAAGGATGGGACAAACCATTTAGTCTTATTTCAAGAACTGTTGCTTTATTTTCTCATTCCAATGGAGACATTTCTTGTATTTTTTCAAAACAAGATCATTTTGCCTTTTCCCATCGGTGAATCTTGTTTTAGTCAGAATGTGCTCAAATTAAGACACATGTTTCCAAATTTGAGCAATATTTGACTTATTTTGCAGTGAACTTGAGAGCTGGTTAGTACTGTCATGTTGTTGTGTCCATAAGGAAAGACACCTTTCACAAAAGACAACACAAAAAGTAGTTTCAAGAATTCTATTTTTGAATTCTTGAAAATAGAATTCTTGAGCTATACTAATATACTATATAGTGTACTATAGCTATACTAATGATTTTAATGAGTATAGCTACGGTTTACTAATCTTATCTTGTGCTGTGTGCTCCTCGTTCCTACTGTTCTATAACTTCTGATGCAACACTGACATTTCCCCGCTGTGGGACAAATAAAGGATCTCTTGATCTTGATAAGGAAGAAAACAGCTCTTGCGCTCTGTACTTGTGTACACATTCAGTTGTTGGGCAGAGGATTTGTCTACTATGAAAATTAATCTCAATGTGTGTGACTGTGTCAACTGCGCTTCAGATGTCCCAGATAATAACGGTTACAAATGCAGTTGCTTTGTTTATCCCCAATAGACTGTAGATAGTTAGTACCAAGATCTGAGTACTCTGCGCTTCATTGGTGGCTGGAAAGCGGAAGCGAGATTTCCACCCGCAAATACGAACAAACAACACATGCCAGTTGTATGGTGCTGAGATCGCCGACTTCTTCTTCTTTAATGGCTTTTTCTGTCTCTGAGACGAAAAATCTTAGTGAGCGGTTGGAATAACCGGTGAACTCTGGCCATCTCCTGAAGTTTCTACATTAAGATTAGGTTAAGAGATCTTTTATTCGTCCCACAGTGTGGAAATTTCAGTGTTGCATCACAAGTTATAGAACAGTAAGAAAAAGCAGCACACAGCACAAGATAAGTGACCAATAGCTATACTAATTAAAATAAAACAAAATCTCTAACTCTAGCATCGGCAACATGAATAGAATCTCTATCTTGAAAATAATAATAATAAAAAATAAGTATAAAAGTTTTACATTTGGCAAAATAAGAAGCAAGTAATAAGTACTGTGTATTCTAGTGCAAGCAGTGTAGTTATATGTTAGCATCTGTACATCAGCAGCAGTATGTTTACATCTGTATGTTGTTGTTTGTATCTGTATATACATATTTACATATACATACGACGAGGAAATGAGAAAGGTGCAGGGCCGTGTTCAAGCCAGTATGCGGGACCGAAGTAATCGTGTAAATGTAAGTTCAAACATTGTAAATAGAAATAAGTGTTGTAGTATTTTATAATATAACTTATTTGCATTGTAGATTACGCTTGGTGATAACTACACTGTTGATGTCAATGGGCTTGCCAAGTGCCATCACAAAGGATCTGTTTTATTGTTTGGGTAAGTACATAACGCTTATACTTTATATCACCCGTGTCTATAATTTCATTGTGTCAGATACAAGAATGTTAGCAAAACAGACATCAAAGCGTCATGGATTCAGCGACTTGAAATTCAGCTGACTTTGTAATGATGCATTCAGGGCGTCGTTTTTATGCTCCATCGCAAAAAAAAAAAAAAGGTTTTCCAATACTTTTCTGCCTTGTCCACTGCGCAGAACCGGGAGGACCAGACCATGCCCAAATATAGCAGAGTTCCGCTAATCTTTCGGTCCTCCTGTACGTCCCATACGCTCAAGCCCCGGTGATCCAAGATGGCGTCCTATTCAAATCAATGGCTTGTGCTCAGTAGCGCATGTGGAAATACAGGAGGACCAAAAGATTAGTGGAACTCGCCTGTATTTGGGCATCGTCTGGTCCTCCCGGTTCTGTGCAGTGGACGAGCTCCCATGATGCGTTGCGCCAAATACGCGTGTGTGGCTCTGATGCATGTGCAGTTTTTGACCGATTATGCTAATGGTCAAACATTATTAAATGAGCTGTACAGTAACACAGATAATCAATGCTAAGATATGTACATGTATGATTGGAAATAAATGTGTGTGTGTTATTTTAGGTTTGTGGCTGCATACAAGTGGAGTTTTGGGGGCCAGTCCAGATGGCATCATACATTGGCCTGCCACACACAACTACACGCATCAACCTCCATCTCTCGCCCGTCAGCTGGAAGCGATGTGACTTAGGCTTAGGCCTGTCACGATAACAAATTTTGCTGGACGATTAATTGTCTCAGAAATTATTGCGATAAGCGATTATATTGTCGTTCTGAGATCATTTGCATCGATTACAATGATAATGCAGGTACACCTTTTCAAAGAGAAATAAACTTTTATTTTTAACGAATATTTAACGCTAGAACACAATAAATTAACAAACAACCAAAAACAATAAATAAAATAGACTCAGTCTCTTAACAAAAAATGACCAGGAATAAAACTGCCAGGACCTTTGTAAAGAAAATATGAAACAGATGCCTCAAATGTCAATAATTTCTCAGACTTTATGGCAGATTACGAGAAAGAAATACCAACATGTTGACTTTGTGTGGCTTAAGACAGGATCTCTCAGGAGTAGTCCCACCTCCCCACACACCAGGTGAATGACAAGTGGCATGTCATGAACTGACATGTGGGTTCACCAATGGGGCGTACAGAAGTCCTGCTGCGGTAGCGCCCACCGGAAGTAGCGGGGCGGGCTTTGATGCTAAAAGCTAAGCTAGCGGGTTTTTGTGTAAAGTTCTACTCCAAGAATGCAAGTCTGCAGCATCTCTGTGTTCAGAGACCTTCTAGAGACTTTATATAACAGCAGTATGTGTTCACGGAGGTGCGCCATAAGTTTATTTTATTGGTATGGTACGGTACTTCTGCATCGGCGAACACGCTAACGCTAGCTGCGCTAGTATAGTCACTAATCAAGCCTGAATGAGAACTCAGCTGCCGGCATATGTTCACATCTACTGTGTCCCCCATTGTCAATCCTGGTTAAGTCCTGGTTTAGGTCCTGTTTTGGCTGTATTTTGTATTTTTGAGTAATTTCCGTCTGCTTGCTAGACCGCTAATGTTCCCGTGACCACTTTGCGGCTCTCTGACCCGAGAGAGACGGGGGAAACAAACAAGCATGCAAATGGGATTTATCGCGGCCAGAAAAGTTATTGAGCAAATTTTATTTATCGTGCGATTAATTGATTTATTGACTATCGCGACAGGCCTACTTAGGCTTGAGATTCTTGAGATAAAGTAACGGTACAAACTCAGGAAGGACCATCCATACTACACATCAGGATAGTGCAAGACATAGACACCAAACATGGACAAACTCATAGACTTTTATTATAACAAGATGCTACTTGTTCTTCAACAGTAAGACTTTGTGACAGTTTTTTTTTTCATGTGATTTGGCTCAGGAATTACACAGAAATTAACAATTAAACTATAGGATATTTTGTAATGTTGTGATCATGTGTGGAGTTTTGAAATTTCTTACAACAATATACAATATTATTACGGATTCCAATTCTCTGCAATTTCAGCGATCATAGGGTCTTGAAAGTTAACCAGCACTGAACACACCTGAAAGAGTTGTCTGCTGACATCACTGTAATGTGGGCTGTGCAATACGGGTCAGTGCGATAAAGAGTGGTGCACTACGGGTCAGTGGCAATAAAGAGTGGTGCAATACGGGTCAGTGCAATAAAGAGTGGTGCAATACGGGTCAGTGCAATAAAGAGTGGTGCAATACGGGTCAGTGCAATAAAGAGTGGTGCAATACGGGTCAGTGTAATGCGGGTTAGTGTAATGTGGGTCAGTGCAATACAGAGTGGTGCAATATAGAATGGTGCAATACAGAATGGTGCAATATGGGTCAGTGTAATATTAGGACAGTCAGGGCATGTGCAATACTTGGGTTTGTGCAATACAGAATATGTGTTTCTGTTACTGTTTTCTACATTGTTCTTTGCTGTCCACTCTTGCTCAGTGTTGGGCACGTTACTTTGAAAAAGTAATTAGTTATAGTTACTAGTTACTTCTCCCAAAAAGTAACTGAGTTACTAACGGAGTTACTCCACTATAAAAGTAACTAGTTACCAGTAAAAGTAACTATTGCGTTACTTTTTCGTTTTGTTCTGGAACATAATGTGCACTCGACGTGCGCAGTTTTACCTTTAACCTCAGTGAGTTTAAATAGTGCCAATATTTCCATCTAGAAAAAGCTGTTTTGCCGCTGAAGTCCTGTTCACTCTTCATCTCTCTCTGTGCTGTAAGCACTAAACACAAACACGCTCCACTGTGAATGTGGAAACACCGGTGAAGCACTGACTCCAGCCCAATCAGATGAACATATATATCATATAAATCAAGTGGACAATTTGTTTGGCTACAGCAGAATATGTTTCATGCCCGCATTGTTTGTTCATACAAAACGCAAAACTATGAGTTATGGGTCTGACCTTATAAATGACCTGCACAGTCCACTTCGGTTCAGACCAGTTCCTTGTTTAAGTCCAGATAATAGTTTGAGCGTAGATATGTAATCCTCCAATTGGAAATGAGTCCAATGAGTTTTAAAAAGTAAAACAAAACGCGTGTGTCCTCCATAAACTCCTGTGTTTTGCTAGCGGCAGCCGGGTGCATCCAATTTCTAAAATCAACTGTCTTACATTTCACCTTTCTTTCTTATTATTCCTATAGTCATTAAAAAATTACCCTGAGTGCATTTTAAATTATCTTAAAATGTGTTATATGTATGTTAGCCAAACCTGTTGCTGCCCTTAGCAGATAAACCAGGAAGAGAAAGGAGCTTATCGATGGAATTGTATGCAGCCGACTTCTGCGCTCACATGCGCTCCTCTGTGGCTGACCTCACGGTGATACAAGCCGTGGTTGAACGCGATTGAGACCCATATTTGTTTCAAAAACACAATTTATGAGCCATCCTCTCAACTGTAGACATGTAGATTGTAAAGGAAATATGTTTTACATCAGCCAATAATTGCTGAGAGGTTTTCTCATCCTCCCTTCTCTCATGACAACACGCGCACGAGTCCTATCACGAAGTAAAAAGAGAAGTTCATTGTGCTTCTTGAGTAACGCGCAGTAACGGGATGTCGGAAATGATAACGGCGTTATAGTTACAGTCAAAGTAATTAGTTAGATTACTCGTTACTGAAAAAAGTAACGGCGTTATTCCCATCACTGCTCTTGCTTGATTGCTGCTTGTTCTAACAATAACTGTTCCTGTCCCTGTCTTTCTGTATATAGTCTGTAAATAGTGTCTCAGTATGTTTTTCACTAACTTGTGTTGTAACACCAACCTGCCAGGGGGTGTGCAGATGGAAATCAACCTAAGGCTATAATCTGGCATATTTACATTTGTGAAAATGAATATGTATTGTTCCTCCTTTCTCAAATAAATAAATATGACGAAACTGTTGAGGGATGTTGTCCAGTATTTTAAAATTCTTTATTCTATCCGCATTAAAACGTGATCTTGCAATCTTTGTGCAAGCCTGGAGTTCGACGGTCAGAGCTGCCATTGACGTCAATTGCTTTTTTCCTGTTTTTTTCTTTCTATGGCTCGTCAAGGCTCTTGTGCATCCTGTGTCAACATTTCAGACCTGTAAACACTTTGGAACCGATCCGGAGGGAGAAGGGGGCATGTGGTGCTGTGAGCGGGTAACAGCCAGAGGAGCAGCCATGCTTACACAAAAGGACCGCGGATCTGAGAAGCTCACCGCAGCTAACGCTGTTTAAGAGCCTGTTCAGTCATCAAACTGATAAATATGAAGCAGCTAGATGCCACGATGCTAGTTCTTTAGGTTTTAATTAACATGAGACTCCATCAGGATCCTCGGAGCCTCCCTCCTCGTCCAGCAGCAGCACTCTGTTGCTCTGATCCCGGAGTCTGCGTGATTTTGCGTTCAAACATTGAGAGATTCTGGAGGGAGTGACTATAGCAATCACTGGCTTATACTATAGTAAAAATAAACATAAAGTAGCGTTTTTAGCAAGTATTGAAGTGTTTTTATTTTTTTTTTTATCTCAATGTCATAGCTGCTGAAGCCAAAACACTTGTTATAATGTGAAAATGTATGGTGATTTTATATTTTCCTTTGTGTTGTAGATTGTTGACCCCAGGACCCCAAAATGCTGCAGCAGAGCTTGATTTGGATCAGACAGCTGACTTCTGCAGCTCTTCATAACTGATGAATTGCTGGATCCTGGATCTTGTTGTCAAACAGACAAAGCTGTATGCAGCACAATATTTCAGTGCACACACACAGCGTCTCCCATTCAGCAGAGAAAATGCATGAAGCCAGTGACAGACTACAGTAGCAGCTAAAAACCTTTTTTGGTTTGACATTTCTCACTGGGTTTGTAAAAAAAACGAATCTGGAAACTAGGGAGTGCAGATGAAGTAGATTCCACCCCACACTTCAGCAGAGTGTGGGGTCACCTAATTACTATTCTTTATAAACTAAAGTAAAATTGTTTCACAAAGTGTTCAGAAAGTGTTATTTTTACTGTATATTTGCATACAAAGTGTTTTTATTGTACATTTTATGTGTACATAAGACAATCCTTTGAGTGTATTGTGTGTACACGTTTAATTTGTTTAAAAATAATTATACATTAAAAATACAATTCAAAGTATTGTTTCTGTTTTGTGTCATAGTAAGAAACTGTCATACATTGTAAAATATCAGTAAAGACAAAAAAAAACCCTTTTCTGCTTGAAAATGCGCGTTTCACAAAAAGGCTGTTTTCTCCAAATCTTGGTCAGGAAACAGCATTTTGTGTGAAAGTTACCTATGTTGCACTCTCAATTGCTAAAAAACTAAAAGGGTTAGAAACTTACTTTTTTTTTAAAGTGAAAGCCAAGGGATAGAGCTTTCATTTGTTATGTTTCATACTTGTGTCAACTAAGGGCTCACATTTCTATGCGGTTCGGAAAAACACTAAAAATGTCCAAAATCTCTGGCAGGATGAGGGATGCTGCTTTTTAAATGGCTTGCAGTGAATGAGTTAATAATGGCCACATATGAAGTATACCCGGATACTGCTGACATTACACCGAACTACCATTCGGGGAAACACCTGTGTCAGCTTTTACTGTGTGCCTGTTCTTGTGGAACATCCTGGGTGACTTCTGTTGCATCTATCACAAGACGGCAACAGTTGAAGTCACCAAATGTAGCAGGCATAGAAGATTTGCACTTCAGCAGAGAAGCGCAAAGCGTTAGACCTTTCACTGCAGCAGCATGAGTTCATATCATCAACAGCATTATCGTTTACTGCCTTTTTTTCTCTGTTTGGTTAAAAACACACTCAACATAAGATCATGTAGTTGCTAAGATGAAAACATGTGAACTTATTTATTTGTTATGCTATCAATCTCAAGTATTGAACTTGAGGGGATTTGAGAAAATGAAGCAGGGCAGGTCCAGAGGTACGGATTGAACGTCATATAAACGTCTATGATGTTTTAGAGTCCAGATGCGCACACTGCACAGACGTCGTTTGGACGTGAAAAAAGGCTCCTCGACCGACCGACGTGGCATGGACGTGATCTAGCAATACTCCAGCTAGGATCTTCAATTAATTACAACCCTCTTTGGTCGGTGGTGCAGGGGTTTGGCAACAGAGCATCAGTCAAACATCCTCAGGTCGACACTTTGCTTAATTTAGATTTTGTTTTTCAGCAAACATTTTTTGTCTGTTTGGTTAAAAACTAATCAAAAGTCATTGTTTTACGTCCAGATGCGCACCTTAAACAGACGTCGTTTGGACGGTCGTTTGGTCGGTCGGTCCTCGACCATGCAATGATTATGTGGGGTTTTGGAGGTATAGGAGAATGCACAAAGACATAAAGGCTTCACCCTTCATAACCATTGATGCTGTTGGATTGGCATATGACGGCTGCTAGTGGTTCTATGAATAATACGAAGAGTGAGGGAGAGAGTGGGCCTCCTTGTCGTGTTCCCGGTGCAGCGTGAATGTGGAGGATGTGATACTGTTGGTTGTAACTGTGGCTATAAGTGAAGTATAACGTTTTTTTATCCATGAAATAAATGACCCCTGAAGCAGAATTGATGTAGTGTAAGAATCATACATTTTCAGTTTTATCTAAGGCTTTTTTTTTCGTCTAATAATGCTATAATGATGTCTGTATTTGAGTGCTATGATAGGCTCATGAGGTTGAATAGTCTACAAAGATTGTGTGAAGAGTTTCTGTTTTTTGTAGAAGCCTTTTTGGTCTGGGTGGATGAGAAGCGTGTTTGTTGACTTGTTCTAATCTGTGAGCTAGAGCTTTAGTGATAACTTTTAGGTCAGTATCAAGTAATGAGAGGTGTCTGCGACTCGTGGGTTGGGTGGGATCTTTATTTGGCTCTAGAGAGATTATTATGCTGGCTGTGTTCATGTGTGGTGGGATGTATGATGAGCTTTTTTCAGTTCATATACAGCAGGATGAAGAGTGGTGACGGTAGGTTCCAGAAATGTTTGTAGAATTCAGGTGGGTGGCCATGGTCCGGAGAATTTGTTGTTGGGCATATTAGTGAGGGCTTTATGAAGGTCAATTGAGGATAGTGGGGCGTCTAGCATTTGGGTTAATTCTGGGGGGATATGTGTTGATTTTAGACTTTGAAAGAAAGAGTTTATTTCTGCTGGGTTGGTCGGTGTTGAGTGTTTTGTAGAATAGTTATTTCTTGAGGTTTGTGAGTGACTTATTTTGTTGTGGCTTGTATTGCTT
Organism: Knipowitschia caucasica; assembly: GCA_964034765.1. Classification (NCBI taxonomy): domain Eukaryota; kingdom Metazoa; phylum Chordata; class Actinopteri; order Gobiiformes; family Gobiidae; genus Knipowitschia; species Knipowitschia caucasica. The sequence goes on from OZ035825.1 coordinate 45,744,936, forward strand.
GAATAGTTTGTCTTTTTTTCTTTTCAGTAAATTGGTTCAGTAAGTATCTTGGTGAGATGTTAGTTTCTTCTATGAGTTTTTTTGTTTTTTGTTGCTGAATTTTCTCAAGTTGTGGTTGTGTGTTGAGTATCTCTGGTAATTGTTTGTTTCCCTGTAATCCTAGTCTTTTGATTCTCTGGTGTTCTGGTTTTTTCTTTTTGTATGATGAATATTAGATAATTTTGCTTCTTATGAATGCTTTGCTTGTTTTCCATTATGTTATTGCAGTGGTTTCCAGGGAGACATTGAATTCCATGAAGGATGCCATGAAGGTCTGGGTCTTTGAGTAGTGAGAGGTTGAAGCGCCAC